>QTSX02007331.1:0-129032 GCA_014839935.2 Entomophthora muscae | reverse complement strand
AAAGGGTTTTAGCAAAAAATACAGTTAATAGAAATAAGATTTATTTTTATTATTTGTATAATTTACACTCTTAAACTTTTCTTCAGTAAACTAAGCATTTATTAATGTTCAAAAAACATAAGTTTACGGCTTAAATGATACCAAAGAAGTTAAAAGGCTTTGAAATGCTTAAGCTGGCGCCTTGGCTTAATCTAACAAATAATGACCCATATGTACACCAAAAGTCAACTCACATCATTTTGTTTGTAAGTCAATGTAATTTGTATTGTATTTTGAATGGTTTTGCTTTGCGTGTGAGCCCTTTGTTGCTGTGTTGAATCATTTTGCCCATTAATGCCAATAAACTCTGTTAACAGAGTGTATATTTTAACCTGATAGTTGGATTTTGTTTAAATCTGAGGTATTTCTGGTTGTTGCCATGGCTTTTAAAACTACTGTATTGAATTATCTTAGTGCATGCTTTGGGCATGACCAGACCTTTGAATACAGTACATCCACTAGGTATATCTTCATTGATGTTGTGGGCGCAGAAGTACGTTTCCAGGTATCCTGAGATGTAGCCTGGTTTAGTACGTGAGCAAATGTGGGCAGGTTCTGTTCAGTCATTTTCTCTTACATGGTGTGGTCAAAAATTGTAGCTGCTACCAGTGATGAGGAGCAACTTTTGGGAAAGCTTTGAATATGGAATTAAGAAGAATAGAAGTATGTTTTATTGGATAATACTTTAGACTTATATAGCTTGTGCTGTGACAGGGATTTAAGTCAGATCAAATATAAGGGTGGTCATGTGCAGAATGGGTTTGAGTCACTGGATACCTGGACAAGCCATGTGATATTGGTTTGTTGCCATTTCTGGTATGTTGAACTGTATATTGGATTGGCACCAAACCGGGTGATGACTGGATGTTAAATGTGTCAGTGACAACCAGAATACCAGTACATCCAGCTCCTTGACAGTTATAAAGTTTTATAATCATTATTTTAGCTTTGCTAAGCTTAAAATTAATACTACACTTACTTAGATTTATATTTTATATTTTTACTTGGATATAAAGTTTTTAATTTTCATAAATAAAAGTTGAATTAACTTAAAAGAAAGGCTTTTAAATAAGAATTTTAATTAAATAGATTATAGTAATCCCAGACTAAAAATCCATTAAAATATATTGAATTTATATGTTAGATTCAATTTTATACCTGTCCTTGGATGGGAAACCACCTAGTCTGAAATATGCATTAATATATATAAAAGTGATTCCGTCTGTCTGTCTGTAATGTCACCTCAAGTGGGCTCAAGCCGTAAGGGATTCAACTGAATTGATTTTTAGTTAAATTTGATTTTAAAAGTTGATTGTTAAGCCAAAAGCTCAATTTGGCTCATCCTTACATTCAATTCCTTACATGCATCTTTGAAAGTACACAGATTGAATTCAATGGAGTGTGGTCTAAATCATGTTGAACTGAAATATAAGCCACTCAAACTTTAATAAATTTGTATCTGATTATGTGCATTTTAAATCAGTGGCTAACCCTATTCAACAATATCAAAGTGGCTTATCTTTCTAGATTACCCGACTCTAGAATGGGTGGATTAAAACTGGAAGAGAAGCAGCAATTGTTTTAGATTGTTTTATATGATTGAATGATTATGCTCTATGTTGAGGATTGAATCAATGACAAAAAGAGAGCTTGATCAATTTAAAGCAATACAGTTTAAATTATAAATATAAATATTAGTTTAAAGAAGGAGATGGTTGGCTTGGATATTTCGAAATTCTTATTCTTCAAGTGAGATAGTAGACCATTCCAATTCAATGCCACCTGATCCAAGTGGCTCCATATTGTTTCAGAGTAGACCTTGCTTGACATAGCTTCATCCCAAAAGAACATCAGTGGAGTAAACTAACTATGATAAAATTATGTTTACATATGATGATTTTCATGAAATTTAGAAGACATAGATAAATTTTTCAGATTATTCTGATCAAAATGGTACCAAACATGATAGCTCTAGTGTTGTAACTGTGCTGTTTTAGCAGAGTTACAAGGGGAAAAATATTTAGAGGATAGATAATAATCTTTATTGTGAGATAGTGATTATATAGCTATTGTGAATCAATGGATAGCAGGAACATGATTGGTGATCACACGGCTGGATGGAAGAGGGGGTGGCTTGATCCTGATAATGAGTCAAGCGCCAAATTGAGGTATCCACCATAAAGGATCATCATTTGTTCATGTTGATTGATTTGGTAATCCGAGTTGACTTCCTGGTCTGGCTTTGAGTGACCGGGTAATTGGATTGCAGGTCAGAAACCCGCTTGGTTGGAACCTTGCTGGCGGGTCAAGCCTGCAGTTTTGACACTAGCTGCTCTAGATGCTGAGATATATAGTTAAGTGCTGGAATCAGGTTCGCGTCATAATCAAAGGCTCAGACTTGATTTGATATTATCTAAATTTACTTTTAATACATACTAAAAAACTAAAATCAATGTATCTCAGTGAATACTAAGCCGATTTTGATGTCCAATAGCTTATTTAAAAGCTGCAGATCAGCTCTACTTTTTTGAAAGACATTAAAAGTCAATTACTAAATTTTAAAATAATTAGTTTAGCCTTACTAAACTTAATAGTGATACTATACTTATTTAGGTTTAGTTTTTATTTATACTTGGAGTATACAATTTTAATTTTAAATTTAAATAAATATAATTGAATTTACGTTTAATAAAGCAATCAAATAAAATTTTAATTAAACATGCAATAAGTAATACAAGCCTAAAAAGACAATAAAATAAATTTAATTGATTTATTAAATACAGCTTTAATTCTGTCCTTGGACGGGGCAACCACCTAGTGGTAGTATAAGAGTCGGACTTTACTTACTTGGCCAAATCTTATCGCGACTATCTTATCTTAATTATCAAACTTTTCATAGAACTGTTGACGCCTCCACGCCACAGATGTTTCAAATAGACTCAGTTATGTGACTGTCAATTGACTCAGGCTACAGATTACAAATAGCTCCAACTTAACTATTGCTTCCTTTTATATTTAAAAAATATCGAAACCATGGAATCAACAAAGATAATTATAGGTAATTTAAATTTTATTTCCATGTTATCAACAGTGCAATTTTCTACAATTGATATTCTTTCATAATGCTCTATCTTCTTTCGTCTGCCATTTTTTATTCAGCACTCTTCCCTACTCTTATTTTTAAGACCTAGCCTTTAAACTGTATATAATGAACCTTTTTCAAAGCTTATCACGTATTTTTAGTGGGTGCTGGAGCAGTTGGTGGGTTATTCGCTTTCAGATTCTCTCAGCATCCTTCTGTTGAAGTCAGTCTTATCTGTCGCTCCAATTATGAACAAGTGAACTCTTCCGGTATTCAAATTGATTCTGAGCAATATGGAGAGCACATCTATAGACCATCTAAAGGTAAATGCTTCTTAAAAATACAGACTTATTTATGTTCCAGTGTTTCGTAGCATAGAAGAAGCATCGAAATCAGGAAGCATATTCGATTTCATTGTTATAACTATGAAGAATATCCCGGAACTCGGTTCTATAGCTGACATGATTGAGCCTTTAACATCAAAACAGTCTACTATTGTCCTTCTCCAAAATGGGCTTGGGATCGAAAAACCTTTCTTTGAAAAATTTCCAGAAACCCCGATTATTAGTGGCGTGTGTATGGTTGCAGTTTCCCAATTTAATCCAGGAAAGCTTATTCACAAAAAAACCATCAATCTTACCTTTGGCAGTTACCCTAAGGCCAAAGAAAATGCCTGTAAATCATCCATGAATTTATTCTCAGATATTGTTTTGAAAGCAACTATCGACTTCCAAGTCTCTACTGATATAGAACTAACTCGCTGGTCAAAACTTCTCTGGAATGGGAGTTTTAGTCCAATCTGTATTCTGGCAGGTGGCTGCGATACATTTTATATCCATGAGGATTCAGACGCTAGAAATCTTATCAAGAACACTATGCTTGAGATTAAATCTTTAGCAGAAAGAGTCTTTGGAACAGAAATTAACTACGGGCCTTACTCCTCAATCGATGAATATATAGACTCTACAGCAGGAGTTCATTATAAACCTTCGCTTCTTTTAGATTATGAGCGTAAATATCCACTTGAGCTGGAAGTAACTCTAGGAGCGGCGATTCGGGCTGCTAGAGAGATTGACTATCATGTGCCTATTATTACCACTTTATATTCTCTTTTGAAGCTATCTGACAGAAAGAATCGTGGTGTCCTCTAGGTTACATTGCTCATTGAATTCAGGTCATACTTTATCTAGACTCCTGAATATTAAAAATAGTTTGGCTAATTCTTTAGCAAAAACCTCATCAAACAGGGAAAATATTTTGATCTCAAGTTACATTTTATTTAATAGCAGTAAGCTTTTGAAAATTATTCTTTTATAGCTATTAGAAAGCTATTTCTTTGAATTGTTGTAGTTGTGATACTCACCTCATTTATGACACCATCATTACTTGGAACCAATTTCCAACATTATAATATCATTTTGAGTATTCTACACTAGAAGTCATATTGTAAACTACTCAAAGTGAAGCCTTTTGGCAAGTAGTTCCTAGAAATAGACAAGTTCCTTAGGTTGAAAGTGCAGAAATCAAAAATGGGACACCAAAAGTGCAAAGATCAACGATTGAAGTGTAAAAATTGATTTTCCAGGAGTTAACTTTGAAGCCAAAAATCACATACTTTTCAAGATGAAAATGTACACTTTGAAGCCAAAAATCACATACTTTTCAAGATGAAAATGTACACTTTGAAGCTTCTTATAGACTAAAGAGATCCCAAGGAATATATTTTTGCATATATATTATAAGATAGATAATCAAAAAAAGTGCTAAATTAGTTGTTCTTTATAGATTTTTTTACTTTTTTAAAAAAATCACATTAGACTTTATATAATGTTTTATTTAATGGTCCCATAATATGAAAACGCAAAAAACTTTTAGTCAGAAATCTTCACTAAACTTTCATTTTTAGTATAGTTTAAGCAAAGCTATAATACTCTTAAGTATAAGCAAAATAAAGTATATTTACTGTAAGATAAAGGCATATCTTTTTGATTGTATCAGTTGAATAGTGATAGTACTTTAAAGATAAACTATTATAGAGGTTTATCCTTAAGATAATATAAAGTACATAACTTACTTATTAAATATATACTGTAAAATGTTATACTCAATAGAAGTTACTAGCTTATATCTTCTTTAAATAAGTCACAATCTTCAAAGCTATCAGGAACCTGCCAATCACGTTTATTTAAAGATGAGAACTTGAATAAGTTTTTTTAAAAAGACTATACTCATATAAAACATAATATAAATAGTTGAAATTTGTATATAGTTTTCAAAGCTATGCCGCTAAGCAACAAACCTGAGATTTAAGCAAAAACAACTGGAATTTAAATGAAAACAACTCAGATTAAAAAGACATAGAAGTGAACCCAAATCTATTATTAGTCAAAATAAATTAATTGGCTGCAGTGTCATTTACACTTGAGTTGCTTTTGCTTGAATCTCAGGTTTGTTGCTTAGCACCATAGTTATGAAAACTACTGTATCAGTTAGATTTTTTCTACTTGATTTATTTAATCTTATTTTTCTCTAATATATGTAGTAAAAAATAAAACTTCGAAGGAAAGTCTTCAAAAAAAATCATGAGTTTAATGCAATTTGATTTCTGCACTTTGATTTGGGAACTTCATTTTTGCCCCCTAAAATAATATAAAAAAATAGTACAATATTTTATTGCTTAATATTTTTTGAAAATACCTTCAAAAATCATTTTTTAAATACTACTGTCAGGATTTCTGGATATTGACTAATTAATGGATTCAACAAAATAACGTGGGCCAGCAGTTAATTACTCTTAGGAATGGTTTCAACAAAATAATGTGGACAATGGGTTTTTGAAAACAATGAATCAATGATCAACTCGTATCCTGGCATTAACAAAATCACTATTCCTAATTAATGAGCAAAACATGACAATATTATGCAATTAATTAGTTCACCTCAACAACCATCTCAAACATGCTTCTCATAATAATTACTATTGTTGTAACTGTGCTGTTTTAGCAGAGTTACAAGGGGAAAATATTTAGAAAACTAGATAATAATCTTTATTGTGAGATAATAATTATATAGTCATAGTGAATCAAGGATAACAGGAAAATGATTGGTGATCACACAGCTGGATGATGAAGGGGGGTGGCTTGATCCTGGTAATGAGTCAAGCGCCAAAATGAGGTATCCACCATAAAGGATTATCATCTGTTCATGTTGTTGGATTTGGCAATTTGAGTTGGCTTCCTAGTCTGGCTTTGAGTGACCGGATAATTGGATTGTGGGTCACAAACTTGCTTGGTTAGAACCTTGCTGGTGGGTCAAGCCTGCGGTTTTGATACTCCCCCAACTGAAGGTTGACCTCCTCTGGGGGTAGGTCATCAGGGAGGTTGTCAGGAGCCCAAGTGCTGTATTGGACTAATTGTTGCTCTGTGGCGGGCAAGGCGGTTTCTCGTTATTTTTGTCTCACTTTGCAGGGTTGTAGGCAATCATGGTGTAGGGTCTTGTCTTGCTTACGTTTTCCAAGCCCTTGCACGAGGTAAGTAATATTGTTATTTACCTTTAGAATGATTGCTGGCCCAACTTTCTTGGGTTGTAGTTTGCTCTTGCCAACGTTCATGACCCAAACTTTGTCCCCAACTTCATGTCTATTGCGGATGGGGACAAAGGTTTTTTGTAGGCGTTCATTCTCCTTCACTGTTTGTTTGCTGTTAGCTCTTACAACGTGAGGGTCTGAGCGTAAAGAGACTTCACTTGGAACTTCCAGTTTAGGTCCTGTCAATGCTTGAATGATATTTGGCTGTGTGCTGTATATCAGTTCAAATGGGCTTTTCCCAGTGGATCTGTTCACTCAGGTTTGACACACAAGTAGTGCTGTTGATAGCTGCTTATATCAGTCTTCAGGTCTCCTGGCGGTGAGTTTGGCTAAGGCTTGCACAAGGCTATCATTAAGCTGCTTTACACGTCCATTGGCCTGTGGGTGATATGGTGTTGTTACGGTGTGTTTGACCCCATTTTTTGCGAGGTATACATTGGTTGTTTTGGAGGTTAATTCTTTCCCTCCATCAGTTATCAGGAGTTCTGGCTTTCCAAACTTGCTGATTATCTCTTTGCCAATAAGTTGTTGTACATCATTGCCAGTGTGTGCCTTTTTCTGCTTGGGCTACTGGCCATCTTGTGGCAAAGTCAATGATGGTGATGATGTATTTCTTGTCATTGTGCTTTCCTGGCATGGGGCCAACAATGTCAAGAGCCCATACGTTGAAAGGTAGTTGTGTGTGGATGAGAAGTACTGACTTTGGAGGGGTTTTGCTTTTGGCAAATTTTTTGCATACCTCACATTAGTCTAGAACTTCTTGAACATTGCAATATAAGGTTGGCCACCAGGCCTTATGCTTAAGGAACTCATATAGGTTTTTGGCTCTTGGTATGTCCAAGGTCTCGGTGATAGCGTAAGATGGTGTCAACTTGCTGATGCTTGGGAATGTAGGGAATGGTTGTGCCGTCAGACATTTTTCTGTGTAGGGTCCCATATATGTCAGCAAATAGGTGTTTGTTTTTGATGACTGTTTTCTTTGTTATGTCGGTTGTGCTGGGGGGAAACCTTTGTCCTTTGTTTGTAGTACTAAGAGAGGCCAGTCTGGGTCAAGCCCATTTTCTTCTCTTCAAGCACGGACATACAGGCGGGACAGGGCGTCTGCCATGGCAAGCTTAGCCCCAGGTTTGTACTGGATGAGCATGTTAAACCTCTCCAGTAGCTCCATCCAGTTGACTTGGCGGTGCAACAGATTTGCTTGTGTTTTGAAATAGATGAGCAACTTGTGGTCAGTTAATGCTGTGAATTCTTCCAGCTGTTCTAGGTAACAGCACCATTTGACTAGACAGTGTACTATAGCCAACAGTTCTTTGTTATAGATAGGGTATCAACACTTGCCATCTGTCAATTTTTGTGATTCATAAGCTACAGGTAGGAAGTCACTGTCATTATTTTTTATTTGAAGTACTCTCCCAATGGATGCATCTGAGGCGTCGGTTTTCATTTGGTATTCCCTGTCATGTTTGGGGTATTGCAGGATGGGAGCTGTCGTGAGTTTCTCCTTGAGGCGTCTAAAACAGAGGTCACGTTGGGGGGTCCACACAAACTTGGACTTGGCGCCTGTTATAGCAGATAAGGGGACAGTCAAAAAGCCACAGTCAGGTATGAAGTGGCGTACATAGGCCACCGTTCCCAAGAAAGTGTGGAGTTCCAAGTTATCCTTGGGTGGTGCATCTTTCAGATGATCTGTATCTTTTGACTGTTGGGTTTGATGCTGTCCCTTGAGACTATGTGTCCCAGGAAAGGTAGTTGCTCCTGGAAGAACTGGCATTTAGAGGGCTTGGCCAGCAGTTTTTGTTGTGCCAGGGTTGCGAAGACTTCCTCAAGGTCTTGGTGGTGTTGTTCCACCAAGGGGCTGTAGACTTTAATATTGTTCAAGTACACTAGGGCGTACTTGCCTATGTGGGGTGTGAATACTTTGTTCATGAAGGTTACAAAGGTGGACAGGGCATTGGTCATGCCAAAGTTGAGCACCACACATTTGTAGGAGCCGTATTTAGTGTGGAAGGCTGTTTTGGAGATGTCTTCCTCCTTAATGCAAATCTGGTTGTAGCCTGCTGTCAAATCAATCTTGGAAAAGACTAGCTCCTCCCAAGGCATCAAAGAGGTTGTCAATCAGTGATAGTGGGTAACAATTCTTAATGGTAACTTTGTTTAGGGCTAGGTAGTCTGTGACCAGACGCAAGGTACCATTCTTCTTAGCCACAAAGAATATGGCGGCCCCAAAAGGAGACTGTGAGGGGCGGATAAGTCCTTTTTCCAATGCCTCCTTGAGGTAGGTGCATAAGGTGTTGTCTTTATTTGGGGTCAGCCTATAGATAGAGTGTGCCTTGGGTACAACCCCCTTGAGTTGGATGGAGTGCTGAATATGCTTCTCAGGGGGAAGCCCGGGCAGCGCCTCCTTGAAGATTTCTGGATGATGGGCTACAATTTTGCAATCCTGAGGTGTGATGGTGTCCTGGTGGTCTTTGAAATGTATAATCTCATACTGGCAGAAGTCCCAGTTGATTGTCTTCAGGTTTTCCTTTTCATCTAGGGTCTCTGTAATGCGTAAAAAGATGTGGTTGTGTAGGAGTTGGTCCACTGATTCAGGGTAGATCTGGTGGTTGACGCCTTTATGCTTGATGGTCAACACTGAGGTTGTCCAGTCTACTTGAGGATTGTTCTTTCACAGCCAGTCTAGTCCCAGCACAATTTCAAACTTTGGGAAGTTGATGACGGGACCTTGGATAGTGGAGTGGAGGTTCTCAAGCATGACGGAGAAGGGGGCAGTTTCCTTTGTCACGACAATGTGGTGTTTGTCAGCCAGGACCACATTTTTAATCCGCAAAGGATTAGTGGCCAGCTTGAACTTATCCACAAAGCTACTGTTGACCAGGGTTCATATGCGCCCAAATCCAGGAGTGCTGAGCCTGTGTAACTGCAAAAGCAGAAAGAATAGGACATCAGTTTATTGGGATGTCTGGCAATGGTGTACAGTACCAGGTCCTCCAAGGGCACCTGGATCATTGGGCATTGGTTCACGTCCTCAGGTTGGTACTCATCATTGGGAGAGTCAGGAGTTGCATGGGGAGAGCTTGGCTTGCTTAGTGCTCTCCCCGGGCTTTCCTCTTGTCTTGATTGTCTTGCGTGGCAGTGACACGGAAATGGGTCCAGTTTGACTGGCCATTGTTCCCACTTCCATGTTCATTCAAACCTGTGGGTTTGTGGTTGGCGTTATTCCCATTGCCTCCAGGGGGTGGTTGAGTGGAGCGCCTGCCTGGATGGGAATCCTTGGGTCTTTCTTGTTTCCCAGTTTGTGCCTTATGAAGTGTGTTGGAGGTTTGTTCCGCTTTCTCCGCTTTATGGTACAAGCTTTGCAGGTTGGTCACCTGTTCCAGGTTCACATGCCTCATCACATGCAACTTGAGAGTGTTGTAGTACATGAGGTGTGTGGCTGGGGTGTCAAAGGCCATGTCAGATGGTGCACGAAGTTGGAGTTCCTCATAGGCGCAGGTGAGTTCCTTCACAGTGCCTGTCTGGGTTAGGTTTTTTACTTGGCGTATGATCATGAGCGCTGTATCCTTAAGCACAAATCTCGCCAAGAAGTCCTGCTTAAAGGTATCCCAGTTTTTGTCAGTGTGCTCTTCGTGCCACATGTCACACCAGGTGCCAGCGTCATGGGTCAGGCAAATGGAAATCTCCGCAATCTAGAATTGCTGTGGGCATTCCATTTGAGCCAGCTTGCTTTGGGCGGACTAGATCCATGCGGCAGCATTGTCGTCGTTGGCCCCGGCAAAGGGTTCCAAGGCAGCGCTGTGAAGCCTTTGTGCTACATAGGCGGGCATGGTGGTTTTGTCAGCTGGTCGCGGCATCAAGGAGGGTGCCTGAAAGAACCCTTGCGCAGACATGGCGTTGAAGGTGGGTAGCGGGATCACTGTGTTTTAGTAGAGGATGAAACCATCAGGTATCTCGGTACCAGGAGTGTACGGCGTCCAGTTGGGCGGGAGGCCAGACATGATTCTGTCGAGAATTTGTTGGCCACGGCGTGTGCAGACAACAGGCGGAATTTTTCAAGATAAAGTAGGATGGAGAACCTACCTTCTGCTACCACTGTCGTAACTGTGCTGTTTTAGCAGAGTTACACGGGGAAAATATTTAGAAAACTAGATAATAATCTTTATTGGGAGATAGTGATTATATAGCTCATTAAATCAAGGATAGTACGAACAAGATTGGTGATCACACGGTTGGATGGAAGAAGGGGGTGGCTTGATCCTGATAATGAGTCAAGCGCCAAATCAAGGTATCCACCGTGATGGATCATCATCTGTTCATGTTGTTGGATTTGGTAATTTGAGTTGACTTCCTAGTCTGGCTTTGGGTGACCGGATAATCGGATTGCGGGTCACAAACCCGCTTGGTTGAAACCTTGCTGGCGGGTCGAGCCTGCGGTTTTGACACTGAGTAAACTTTCACACTGTCATCTTGGGCATAGTTTAATCTCTACAACTAGAGCTCTAGCAAGTTTTTTATTGATTTGCTTAGAATTAAGTGCTTCCATTTAACTGACTGACCTCACTGACTTATCGTGAGATGTGTTTGTTAAAATTTAGCAAATATGATGATACTTTGAAGTATTCAGGCATAAGGATTGAAAGTCAAAATAATGCATGATTAGAATTTGCCCTTTTTAAAGTTTGCTTTGAAGCTACTTAAAAGAAAGAAGCCTATAGGAATGTACCTAATGAGAAAAATATTGAAAAGGGGATATACTGCCATGCCGAATTCTTTAAGAATGATTCCATAACTTTTAAGACAAAGAGCTTTACTTTGCTCAAAATCTAGAGAGTATCAAGCCAAGGCTGGATTTCCGCATCGGTTAGAACGTGAAAGCCCTTCTCTTTGGTGACGATGGCTGCTTGAACATTTGCGCTAGTAAGCTTCTCCTCCATAACCTGCTTGACTACTTTGAGTGCTAAAACTCCGGCTTCTTTGAGCGTCAAAGACTTAGGAAGTATTAATACTAATTTTCATGAAACATAGATCTGAGATTGATCAATGATACTTACTTTATGATACTGATCCTTAAGCTCAGCTTGAGCACCTTCAGAACCTGATCCTATGGCCTTGGCAAAATATCTGGCAAAGGTTCCCGATGGGTCGGCATAGTATCTGCAGGTAAGCATAAATTATAAAGTCTAATTACAATTGTGGTCCATTTTCATCCATGCCGGCAATAAGAAGAGCCACGCCAAAGGGGCGACTCTATGCATCATATTAGTGCTACGAAGATAACGAATATAGAAAGAAATAAACATACCATAATGGCTTCTCCCTCGTCGGTTTCACCAAATCTCAGGGCAAGATCGCATACTGCTTGGGTTACTGATTCAACTTTGATATCTTCGTTGTAGGTGAAGTGATGATTCTAAAATTACAGTTTAGGGATGACAACAGAGAAATATTCTTCAAAGTTGGATCTACGGCTGAATTGAAATATGGCTTAAATATCTCTAATGTTATATTGCAGATGATTGAACTTGGAACTAACAGTAATCAATAAATGTCATTTTAACGAATGATCCAGTCCGAAATAGAACGAATAACAAAAAGGATCAACAATACCTGAGCTTCAACACGAGCGTGATTAATAAGAGTACGAGAATCAGCTGTCAGACCTGACATGGCGCACCCAATATGATGGTCAATCTCAAGAATCTTTTCGACTGATGAAGGCTCAAGTAAGCTTGAGGTGACCCTCTTTTCGACGACAAGTACAATTCCCTCAGTGGTCTCGATTCCAACTGCAGTGGAACCAAGCTACGAAAATGATAATGGTTAAAAAGGGATCTTATTTATCCAAGGGATAGTAACTATAAATGTCTCGTAAAAAGGCTTAAGGGGCTCGAGAAAAGTATCACGGATTACCTTGATGGCTTCAAGGGCATATTCCACTTGGAAAAGACGACCTTCGGGGGAAAAGGTATTGACACCACGATCGTATTCAGAGCGAGTCAAAAACATCTGATAGGCTTTAGAAACAAAAAACCAACTAATAAAACGCATATAAAAAGAGTATTTCGTAGGATAACTAGTTATGCATAAAACTTCGCACATAAATCACAAAGGAAGCGCCACGGCTGGGCCACAAAAGCATTCGCTTTAATGCAAATATAGACCCTCGAGAGATTATACAAAATGTCTATAACCACGAAACCAAGTTTTTGATTAAGAATAGACTCGGGTTCGTATATAGAAAGAAATATTCTGCATGAGATAAAGATATTCTTTACTCTAATATGAAAGCGAAAAACAAAATGCTACTTTTGAAGCGTTAAATGTGGCAAGTGGAGCAATTTAACAGCATGAAAAGTATACATATATTATTATAGTATGAGAAGTGAAGCAAGATAATCTAAACAAGTAGAGTACCAACCTTATTTAAATATAACAGAAAAGTGGCTCTGGAGTATGAACAATAGATTAATAACAAGTCAAAACTTTAAGGTCATATGCTTATCCCAAGTATTGTATGACGTAGAATAAATGACAGCTTCTCCAAATCGAATGGTTGTATCTTGCTCACAGTTTTGATTTAATCCCGACCATTATAAACTCCACAGCTAATAAATCACTTAGTCCCCAGCGCCACGAACCTGAAGAAACAATGAATCGAATAAGTCACAGGTAAAGCAGAACAATTCAATCTAAAATTCTCTATTCACAGGTTTTATTTTTCTCTAAATTTATAAAGCACCTGTCCCCTAGCATAAAAGAAACTGGATTTTTGGTTGCGATCCAATCTTTCAATTCATCATCCTGTTCTTAATAGATCCATCCAAAACAGAAATCTAGACACCAGCTTGCTTATGTATCTCCATAAAACTATGCTGACACTAAAAGCAAAATTATACTACATTATCCAAATAAATACAAATTAGTATAAAATGTTAATATTAAAAAATGATAAAACCCCATCTAAATAAGCTTATCAACATTAAAATACCTTTTCTTATTATTTACTTTAGTTGTTAAATTTTAAAAGGTATTTGGCCTATTGCTTAACACATTATACAAGTATGCTTTATGTATCTATAAAATCTTTATCTCTGAAAATAAATCACGAAGAAAGACAATCTTTGAATGTTAGTTTAATATTATTTGATATAGGTTCTTTTATTAGTTTCATGACTATGTTAATATTGTCACAGTAGTGAAATTTATTCCTGGGATTGACTGGCACAAACAACACAAAGGTTCTTAACAGGTCTAGCCAAATCCTTAAAACTCTTTGATGACTTGAAATAGGCCTTTAATTCCAAATGGCTTTTGGCAGGAGTAGCAATCAAAGATAAAGATACCTCATATCTGCCTTTGCTCTGACCAGAAAATTACTGCCCCCTGAGCTAAAATATTTGATGCCTATTGTTGTAACTGTGATTTTTTTAGCAAAGTTACAAGGAAAAAATAATTAGAAACTAGATAATATTCTTTACTGGGATATAGAAATTATATAGTTGTTGTGAATCAGGATAGTAGAAACATGATTATGAATATCACTTGGTTATATGGTTAGGGGGTGAATTGATCCTTGTAGTGAGCCAAGTGCTAAATTGAGCTGTCCACTGTACAGGGATTGTAAGGTCTTTCCCATAATGGCGCAAGGTTATAAACTAGAGTGTGCAAGGCATTAGGATTCAAATTTAAAATATAAAAACGTAGGAACTGTCTGTAAAATAATCTTACAGAACCCTGCTAAAAACCTATATTGGGTCACAAAAGGAGTAATTGAGTGTAAGAACCCTAAGCAAAGAAAATAAAATAAAGTATTTAATAGTGAACAATTTGTAACTAAGGAAATGACAATATTAGGATATTCTCCATCAGTAAATTGGTACATATAACTATTGAAAGATTCTTTAAGGGAAATAATAGATACAACAAGCCTAAGGCTTGTTGATTTACAAGTTCCATTTGTTTTAAAGAAAGAAAAAGCTAAACTTTAAAATGAAACTAATAAAAATGTATAAATTTCTAGAAATTAAGATCTCAAAGTTTAAAATTAGATAAAAGATTGAAGGGAAGAAATCACTTAGAATTTTGGCTTAAAGCCTACTCTTCAAAAGCTCTTTATTTATAGAGAAAAAGTCTTTTCTGTTGACAATTGATAGACAGGAAGGAAGCAGCTAAGAAGAGGAGCAACTGAAAAAGTTTGGAGTCAACCAGAAACAAAAAAGGGGAAACAGAAGCCAGTACTGTATGCAGATCAGTAACGTAAAACTGGGGGAGCAGCAACGATGCAAGCAGGAGTTTTGAAATGTAAGATATAGGTGAAAATATTCTAACTTTAAAGTAAAAATATATGTGAAATAAGAATTGGGAAGACAGAGTGACAACAACAACAACAATTCAAACACAAATAGCGTAAAACAAAGGTAAAATTTCTTAAAGTACTAAATTATTAATGATTTAAATTAAACTTTTGAATATTAATAAATAAAAGAAAGATTAAGCAAAACTGAAAAATAACTAAAGTATCTTAAAAATCATGCCCTTTGAGGCAGGGCATGACAGGGATTGTCATTTGGTCATGTTGCTGGATTTGGAAATTCAAGTTGACTTCGGCATTTGGCTTCAGGTCACTGGGAAGTCAGATTGCGGTTCACAAACCCGTTTAGTTGGAACATTGCTGGGTGGTTAACCCAGTTGCTTTGACATTAGTAAATTAAGCCTGTTGACTAAAATATGCTGTTATTTGTTATCCCATTAGAACACTCTTCTGGGGTCAATATAGCACCCAAGAAACCAGTGGTTGGGTACTAGATTTTCTAAATGTTAGCATGTTGATGAGGACCACAAATAACAGCTTTTTTAATCAAAAGTGTCAGGATTATCAAATTTCTTTCTCTTGAAACTGGTTTCAAGAGAAGGGTTTAAACCCTGGTGTCAGGGCCCAGAATGCCCTGGACAATCAGCTGGCCTTCCTAGAGGCAAAAAATCCCACATCTTGGGAACCCTTACCAAGTATCTCCCAGAGCAAGAAAACCCCCTTTCAACTAATGAATGACCTGGAATTTGAGAGGCACACAAACCTTGAATCCCTGGTTTCAATTTTATTATCAAATTTGGGCCTCTCAACTATCAGGAAATGATACATTGGGAGCGCAATTGTTTTATTGCACAATTGGGCGCTTGATTGCTTGATTGCTTGTGGGACCTATAAATAACTGTGGCATCTTGGCATGCTGCAGTTTAAGAAAGGTTCATGTTATACCAACCAATGAGCACTCACCTCCCAACCCAAGTACACAAATTTCAGTGAAAATTGTAAGTTCAACTGAAATTGATGCCATCAGTTCTCTGGTGGAACAAAAGGCCACAAAATTACTAGTAAGTATAAGTAGTGAAGAGGAGAAGCCCTCCTCACTGTTGACATCTTAATAAAACAAGTTTATGCCCAGAAATTATTATCTATTGCAGGAATTGTCTATTTTTGCTCAAATTTAATTATTCTCTTTGCATCTATTTGGGAATCCACAACACAATATAAACTTGCCTATCCATATCCTCCTGGTTATACTCCTGCTACCTCAGTCAATCCACCCCGCGCTCTTGACCTGGAGTATTTCCACCCCCATCATCTGGATCTCATGAATGCTATGAAGGAGATTCCTACTGCTCCCCCTACCCAATGTGCCTCCTGCCCAGGAATTCAGTAAGTTGGGGCTCATCTACATCACAGTATTGGGGCTGGCCAACCAAGTCGTGCCCCATACTGGAAGTTGGCGCCCCCTAGCTACTGCAGTTAGCTACCTGGTCCAAACTGTGCCTATTGTGTACATGGCCTTCCAGGCCTGGCCTGCCTCCCCTGTGGGATTCCAGTTGGACTCTGGTATAGGCTGTGACACCTGGCCCTGACTACTTGTGGGTTGCCAGGTCCAAGGACCAAGAAGTTGTCCGTCTGCATTTTTTGGGATTGAGTCCCCTCAAGCTGAGGCCGCAAACACTTTCCAGGATGAATATACCAGCAAAAACCTTAAAACCATAGCGCCCAATGGAGGCAAAGTAATTCCTACCATTAGCTTGATGAGTTTAAAGCCTATCTTGGTGGCTAGTCAAGATTCACCACTTGAGGAAAACACGGACCTGAAGGCTGCCCCCATGACCATGACTTGAGAACAGAAAAATTGAGCAAAATTTCCAGAGGTTTCAACCAATAAGCAAACAACCAGCAGCAGTGCCATTTTGCTGCTCCAAAACCCAGGTGTCCTGGCCACCCAACCTCATATTTTCTGATCCTATGATGAACCCCACATAGTAGATGTAAAGTTTAGCAGCAGAGTGCTACATAGACTCATAGACCCTGCGCTAAGACTTTATTGTCATTTTTAAATAAAGGGTATGAGATATTGGTTTCCTCAATTACTGCCCTATTTTATCTTTGCTATTTACCAACTCAGTTCAAATTCTTCCAGCCCACCTGCCTGCGGTTTATCCTCCACCAGGCGCTCCATTTGGTCCTGTTCACTTTACAGAGTACCCATTGAAGCCTAAATACAAAGAATATTCTCTTGAGAAGATAGTGGAGCAAGATCCCCTGACCCGTGTAAAATTGCCCATCAGATATAATAGACTAGGTCCTTGGCACACAACTGAACCCAAATTATTCAGAGACAAATGGGTCATTATTTGTTAGATTAAGCCAAGGCGCCAGCTTAAGCATTTCAAAGCCTTTTAACTTCTTTGGTATCATTTAAGCCGTAAACTTATGTTTTTTGAACATTAATAAATGCTTAGTTTACTGAAGAAAAGTTTAAGAGTGTAAATTATACAAATAATAAAAATAAATCTTATTTCTATTAACTGTATTTTTTGCTAAAACCCTTTTTTCTATTTTAATAAGCCAAGAATCAAATATATGAGTTGCATGGGAGAGTAATAGCAGCCCCAAAGCTATAATTGCCATTACCCTATCTTTGGCTCATATAATTAATTTCTTAGTTATTTTTAGAAAAAAAGTTGTTGTATTTAAAAGACTATTTACCCTATGTGAAATATAAGTTTTTGTTATGCGTACAACTTCATGAACATGTCCTACTAATCCTTTAGTAGCATCAGCTCTCTTTGTTTCTCTGTCATCTGTGCAGAACTTTGCACAATAATTTATTTTGGAGTACTCCTTAACATCCTCAAATTTCAAAGGTGAAACATACAGCTCACCATTTTTCATTAAATATGAAAGATTAACATAAAATGCTTTGACTTCAAGCCAGCTTTTTTTAGGCCTAGATTTTCTATCATAGATGTAAAAAAAGGTTTTTTTGGGAAACATCTGAATTATTTACAAGTGACTCATATAAACCCTTTCTTTCTTCCTTTCTCTCAAAAACCATTTTGAGATCATTTATATTTTTTATATACATCTCATTTTCCTTTTGTTTAAATATTTTAGATAATGCACCAAAATGACCATCAACAATACTTTTGCCATGACACTCAACAAATCTATTAAACTTAATTGTTCCTTTTATAATTTTAGGTACCTCTTTAAAAAGATAATATAGGAATTCATAAGATCTGAAATGATTACCATTATCAGTCCAAACTTTAATATTTTTAATATTCTTAAATTTTTTTTTAAGCAGACTTATCAAACACTGACCTGAAAACAAAGAGTCATGAGATAAAATTTCAGATAAAAAGTCATGATACTCATATTTAATTTTCTCATTTTCTTTAAAAGCAATTGCAAATCCTAATAAAGAAATAGGTATTTTCTCATAAAAACAATTATTTGTCTCTATAGGACCCCCACCTGTTTTAAAGTTTTCTTTATAGTCTATTACTATAACACATGAATTATTATCAAGATTATTTATATCACTAATATATTCTTTATTTTGATGCTTATAAAACTTTTCATGTAGGTCAATAGATTCCAAATTTTCTTTAATAAATTTAGGCAATGGCAACTTCTTTATACTCAACTCCTTTTTCTTCATTTCTAATGATTTTTTCAAGTTGCAAATGTTACACATATCAGTTTGTTTTTTGCTTTTAATTATATTATTAGGAATAAGCTTATAAAAAGTGGAAAGTGAAATAGAAATATTGTTTTTTATTTTCATATCTTCATAAATTTCTTTTTTGTTTTCAATAATGTGTATTTTATTTTAGTTGAGTATTCACTCAATTTTTTTGTAATTCTTCATAAATTAATCCAGTAGATTTTCTAGTGAATTGGCTGGTTGTAAATGAATTTTTCAATATATTTTTTAAAATATTTTTTATGTTTTCTTTCTTTACTGAATCATTTTTTCCTTTTTTATTTTTTGAATTTAATGATACTTTTTTAGCATTTTTTATTTTTTTAGAATATGAATAATCATTTTTTGTCATTTTAAATCCACAATCCCAAAGCTCTTTTAAACTGTAGCTTGATGTAACCAATGCTCTTAGGGACAGAAGGTGCTTGGCAGGGGACTCTGACATCAATTCCTTTAGGTTGTTAAGGAAATCATCTGTCTTAGATTTTTGTATGACAGGTAAGAAGGTACTTTTTCCAAACTCTGTTTTTAATAAGAAATGCTCAACAAAGCTGTTAAGATCATTGCCAGAAGTAAAAAGGAATGCTTGTTTAAGCATAGAGATTCTTTCTCTCTTAGTAGAAGCCCCCAGTGAGAAGAAGGGTGTCATCTGAGGTGCAAACTTGATAGGTTCCATAATAATAGTGATTGGGTTCCTTGGCTTGGTTCAGGCAGTTCTTTCTTGGAAATAGATGTGCAGTTATCAGAGAGAAGTAAAGGTGTGGATTGTTAAGTAAATTTCTGTAAAGTTGAGCTGTTTAAATACCATGTTAGCTGAGCTTTTGCACTACAGGCATAAATCCCCAACTGACCCCCAACTGATCTCCTTAATTTATCAATATCACCCCTGAAGTCTGATATCATTGTTTATTTACCCCTTTTCATATTCTGGTTAACTGTTGATATTTTGGCAAATAGTACTTCAATCTTGCTCAAACTAGTATAATTAGAAAGCCCTTAATCTCAGCTTTCAGAATTGTGCTGCAACTTTATATTTCAAATTCCAATTTAGTATCTTGAAGTGGCTTTGAATATAAGCTTATAAAATTATTATTTGAAATAAAATATGCTAATTAACTCTTAAAGTATGATATTTTAATCAGTAAACTAAATTTAAAGTATAAATTATTATTTAGCTTACTTCTAGTAACCAACTCAAAAACCTTTTGTTTTAAATAAACTTAAGTTTATTATAACTTTTAACAGTTCTTAAAAAATGAACTTTATATATCTTAAATCTATCAAAACAAAAATGTTATTTTTAATCACATATAAATATTTGCTTGTATAATTAAAGTTGTATCTTATTTTTATAGATACAATGACTAAGATCATTTTCCATTTAATTTAAATAAATTTTAACCTTTATAAAATTTAATTAAATAAAGCAAGATTTTGATACATTCTTTTTTATGTTTGAATTTTGTATACATATTATCTCTAGCATACAGTATAAAAATATAATTTTATTAAATAGTTGTATAAAGCTATTTTATTAATATTAAATACTTAAGAATTTGAAAAGAAAAACTTTTACTCTTTTCTAAGTTCTCATAATATACTTTCTATAAAATCTAACTTAAGAATGAGTTACTTATGCTAAATGAGATCCCTGAAATTTCAATAAAAGTCTAGTTTTAATTTTAGCTTTAGTTTTTTTAACTTTTTACGAGATTTTTTTATAAAATAAATCCAAAGTTATTTAATATTTATTTATTAAATATGCAATAAAGCTATCTGCCCTCTTTTTAAAAAGAGGGATTCAAAAATTTTTATATTTTAAATTAAATATTTTTAAAAAAGCTAAGATTTTAGGCAACAATTTAATTTCCAACAAAAAGCATCATATCAGTTTTTATTGTATTTTCATGTTGCTCTTTTTAGAATGATGTCATTTTGTACTAATCAGCTTTCAAGAAATAATGGTATATGAAATAAGATTGTTACTAGCTTTTAATACAGTTTAATTTAGCTGTAAGTAGAAAATGATTAATTTAATATAGGTTTTTATATTATAAGAATTAAATAAGATTTATTTTGATAAAATTGTTGTAATTATTTAAATTTATTGATAAGAAAATTAAAACAAAATTTTAAAGTTTAAACTAGCACAGTTAATAGAAAACAGATTAATCTAACAAATAATGTCCCAAATACAGCTCCCTGTCACGGTAAGTTCCATAATGCTGGGTATTGTCTGTCCAAGTAAGAAGGCACAGAAGGCCAGAAAACCTGTATCAAAATTGACAAAGTTAATGGATTTAAACCAAACAGTTGATCAAAAATGGGTCACGGCTGCTCCAGTATGCCAGCTGAAACCAGCTCCCCCTTGTAAACTGACATTGATAAATTGAAGTAATATGAGGGTCACCCGATATAAGCTCATTAATTGGCATGGTTGTCAGAAACTGGTCACACAAGGGTTCTTTGCAACCTGGGCTAGATACTTACTTGAAGATGCCAAAGGAATAGGAGATCAAGAATCAGGTGGTATTGCTTAGTCAATTTTTCTGATATATATTGAATAATTTTCCCTGTTTCAACTCTAAGAGTTGAGTCCTTCTAAATTTACTCAATAAAAATCAATTATCCCAAGTTCTAATTTTAAATTTTAAAATGCATCCTGTCCTTGGGTTGTTGCGGTATATCCTGTACAATCTGATTCTGAACAGAATCATTTTAGGAAGATGGGGCCCAGCATCTGGAACTTTGTCGTTGGCACTGCAAAATGTTAATTTCATGCCAGCCAATTTTGTAGCTTCCCCCCATTCTGGAAAATGAAAATTGTGTCACTTCCCAATGCCCAGAATTCTACGCCAAAGATGCATTGATGCTTTCCCAGGTCATTTATCTTGGTTTACTCTGGTTAGGATTGATTGTTCTACTTAATCCTGGAGTTTCAATTGGAAATTTCACAAAAAGATATTTAAAGCCGCGTTGGTGGTTAATTATCAATTCTATGTGGATTTGGGTGGTAATTCCCCATCATTTAGAAACAGCTTCATATTTTCCAGTGATTTCTGTCACACTCCCTGCCCGCATATCAGTTAGATATGGAACCAAAAATAACTCCCAAACTGATGCCTTTGTCCGCTCCTGAACTCCCCCTGGACCATACAAATAAGCTGTTTGGGATTTTGTACATCACCCTCACCAGGGTGATTGACACTATAATCCCAGCTGCTGGTCCAAGGTCCTTAGTGGGAAAATTAATGTCCTACCTTATTAAGTTAGCACCAAACTTGTGGTAGACTCTGCCCACAAAACCTGCAGCCTGTGTGTTCTCATAAAAGGATATGTGGGCCGCCCAAGATTGGTTCCTGTAATGATGGAGGAGCTTCAAAATTCTGAAAGATTGTGAGAATGGGAAATATAAACCCAAATGCTGAAAACATTGAGTAGCAAAATAATTCTCAACATCAAAATTTGTAAGTGATAACCTCTAATTAAAGATTTAGGCAAGGTGCAAGCTGTAAAAATGAGAACAAATACTACAAAAGCTAATGGTTAATTAATTAAAACCAGAGTTTTCAAATGGATGACTTGGAAAATTGACTCAATGTACTCCTCAATTTTGGGTGAGAAAACTGTGAACAACAGTGTGGTGGTCACAGATAACACCAAACTAATCTGTGTATTGCAATGGTGCGCATGGGGAAATACACAAACAGGAATTCAATTTTCATGAGTTTTACATACCAGAAATAAATAAGATTGACAAATTTAGAGATAATATAGGTTTTATTCAACTACTAAGGTAGTTTTGGGCCACAAATAAGCTCATATAGATGGTATAGAAATTCTGATATCAGCAGGGTGAATTCTGACAACTAACCCTTCAGAAGTGGCCAAAAAAATTCTGATAGCATAAATCAATTTTTGGGCCAAAAACACCAAATTACCTGATTTTTGGGGTTTCAGGCCTTAAACAGCAGGTTTTTAGGTCTTGTTTGGAGGTGAACCTGCTTGGCTGTCACCCACTTTTTGTCAATATATTGATTCAGGTCAGTGTATGTCTTCATTGACATTTTCTTGCTGGTAGCTCCTTTCTGTTGAGTTTTCTTGGGGCTGATGAGAAGCAACTGTTGGGGGAAGCTTCAAATATGAAATTAAGAAGAAAATAAGTATATTTTATTAGATAATACTTTAGACTTATATAGCTTGTGCTGTGGTGGGGATTTAAGTTGGATTAAAGATAAGGATGGTCATGTGCAGAATGGATTTGAGTTGCTGGATACCTGGACAGGTCATGTGATATTAGTTTGTTGCCTTTCCCGGTATGTTGAACTATATGTTGGGTTGGCACCAAACCAGGTGATGACTGGATGTAACTGTGTCAGCGGCAACCAGAATATCAGTAAATCCAGCTCCTCAATAGGGCAAACAATTCCAATCAAGATTTCTTTATCCATGACATTTCCCTGACAAAAAGGCTTATTTTAATAATTTAAACTAGGCATAATAAACCAGGGCCGTTTTGTCTTATCCAATTATCAATAAAAATAAAAAATAAAACTTATTATGATTCTATGTTTCTTTTTACTTGTATTTTCTGGAATATTTTGGATTGTATCATCAAATAAGAATTATGATCACAAATAAAATATAATTTACATCATTTATATTAAACATATGTCTTTAAGTAAACAAAATGCATTAAAATTTAGCTTTATTTAATCTATTTTCATAAGGAAAATTCAATTATTTTAAATAAAATTACAATATAAATTTATATAACCCAGTTTTTTTAGGATAAGTGTTTACTTGGTAAAATATGGAGGGGGTGATGAGTTGGGGCAAACTAGTTGGCAGGATGGCAGGGCTGAGTAGTGGGGGCAGTACTGGATTAGAGGATTGGTAGCTGGGCTTCAGTGTATTGTGTTTACTGTCTGGGTTGGGTGGGGGCTGTGATGATCCACATGAGGAGTTATTTTGTAGGTGGGGGCTTGATATTGGCCAAATAAAGTTTGGATGCCTAAGACAGGTAAATGTTGGTTGGTCTATTGATATATCTAGCTTTGATGAGTAGGCTAGTGGCCTATGCCTTGGAATGATAGTAAGGTGGCTTCATACCAGTGATGTGAAAGGATAGAGAAGCTGGGTCTGCCATGAGATGGATGTGCTGAGGCAGCACTGAAATTCTAATACCAACTGGGGTGAGAATAAAATTGTTTGGCTCTATCTAGGATGTAGGTAAGGTTTTCTCTTTCTATGACTTAAGGGTAGCTTTAAGAAAGTCTTGAAAATGCTGGGCAAAGCATGGCTAGCTCAGTTTCATCATTAGGGTGGCTTTTAAGAGAAGCAGCTGCAGAACTTGATGATTTGGAGGTTTCTGGGCAGTGAAGTTGGTTACTTTGCGCCTGAAAGCTCAAGATATCCACTTGGGTGAGTAAAACAGCAGCAGTGCATGAGGAATTCTTGCTTCTGATGACCTAGGTGTAGGTCACTGATGGGGGTCAATTCTAAGTTGATTCATCTGTAAAGAATTAATGCCTGTGTTTTGGGTGTTGCCTGATGAGGACTGATACAGTATTTTTCATAATGTCAGGAATAAAGTTTCCCAGTTGGAAAACTAGAAAATACTGAAAGCCATTGGCAAAATTGAAAAAATTAAAGAGCTTGAATCAAAATGTTGATTAAAAGTGGGTTACAACAGCCCCTGTTAATCAGCAGGATCTCATTATCTGTCCCAAACTGACACTGATAAATAAACAGAATATGAGGGCCACCTAATACAGCCTTGTTTATCAGGAAGGTCATAAAAAGTTAATCATTCAAGGGTTTTTTCTTGCTGGACTAGATACATACTACAATGATGATAAGTTTTAGGAGCCATAGATTCAGGTGGTAATGCTGAGTCAATAATTTTGGTAAACATTGGAAATTTCCTATTTTTCAACTCCTAAGAGTTGAGTCCACTTAAATTTAAAAATAAAGCTAAGTCTTATCTATTTGATTTTAAGATATATCAATGCATCTGATGATTGGTCTGATCCAATATATCCCTTACAATCTGTTGTTAAATTTTATTGTAACTGGAAGATAGGGTCTTGTCCTGAGTTCTACTCTGTCCACCCTTCCCAATGTTACATCCATGTCACCCAATTTTGGAGTCTTCTTGATGGAAATTGAAGCTGAGACCATTGTTAGCCCTCAATGTCCAGAATTTTATTCCAAATACTTGTTGATCTTGTCTCAGGCAATCTATTTGGGTTTACTCTGACTGGTTTTGATAGTCCTATTGAAGCCTAGCATTTCCTTTGGAAAATTTATCAAAGAATATTTGAAGCCATGGTGATGGTTAACTATCAACTCTATGTGAATTTGGGTGTTTATCTCATACCACTTAGACACAGCCTATATTATCCTGTGATTTCTGTTACAGGGACTAAAAGAATAGAGAAGCCCAGATGGAGGGCATCTGTTGAAAGCAGAGGAGAGAAGGAGAATAAGGACTAGGTGAAGGTTATCTATAGTGCTACAAAGAAAGAAAGAAAGAAAAAAGAAAGAAAGAAAAGGAACAAGGATGGAAATATTTAAAAGATTAAAAGAAGCAAGAAACAAATATTAAAGAAAAACTGAGAAGTATAATATAAAAATAATAAAAATGAAATAATTAATAAAATAATTAATAAAATAATGAATAAAATAATTAATAAATATAAAGGAAATGAATCAAGATAAAAAAATAAATAGAGGAAAAGGAAATAAAGAGAATTAAAACTAATAAATAGTAAATCTATTAAGGGGAGTGGATAGAGAAGGAGAGTCAGAGTAAACGGAATAGGGCAGGAAAGCTTCAAAAGCAGGGTAAACTGTGAGGTTCCTGTCCACCAGTCCCCAAAGTGTGTCCTGGGTCATAGCCAGGGACCGGCTGGAAGGGGTCGCCATTTTCTAGTAAGGGAAAATATATCTTGGAAATATGTATAGGGGTCAAAATGGGCTTTTATTCACTCTCAGAAGAAAGATCCCCTTAGAAACCTTCTGGTATATGGCCCAGGGAGTCAGGGAAACAATATGGATTTGCCAATACTTGGAGTCCTCCAACAATATCTTGGACTCCTTGTACTTGGTCTTGGACTCCTGCACCTTAGTCTTGGACTTCTGCTCCTTAAACTTGGACTCCTGTGCCTTAGAATTAGACTCCTGCGCTGTGCTTAGGATCCAGCTCCTTATTTCAAGCTCCAGCTCCTTAATCTTGGGCTCCTGCTATGTTATCTTGGGCTGCAGCTCTCTGTATAGCTCTAGTGGACTTGGTATTCCATTTGTACCAGTCCAACTCAGCTCCTGCTGGCAATCAAAAGGCTTTCAAAAACCTCTCAGCAGAAACTTAAAAGACCCGGAAAAGTCTCCGTAAAAGACCCAGAAAGACCTCGTAACTTTCCAGCTAGCTTCCTTCTTATAGTGTCCTTTTCCCAAAGGGTTTGCCTTCAAAATGGCTTTCTTTAAAAGCTTAAAACATTGTTGCTCACTTTTTCCTATAATAACTTAAGCTTACATACTTACTTTCTTAAAAGCTTAAAGTATTAATTCACTGTTTTCTTGCTTATACTTTAAGCTTTTGGCTTCCAACCAATCATATTTGTCAGAAGACCTTCCAGAACTCAACCAATGAATGAAGAGCGCAAATCTGGACCATCTCTGAAATTCCACTGCAATCCAACTAGGAAATCAATTTCTATTGCTCAAACTGCTCAAATTGACAACTCTTTGCGCACCAAAGCGTTAAATGGTCCATTATTCTGGCACCATTCCACTCAATCATCTTCCAATAAATCTACAGTTAAAACACTGTAACTTATTTCTTCTTTTCCTTTCCTTTTATATGATATTTAATTCCATCTTTATATCATATCTTTTGGCAGCATTAATTAATTCTTTTACTGCTTCTTTCCTATAAACATCTACACTTCCAAGAGTCCAAAACAAGCAACCTAGCTCCTGTATCCACTTATGACAGTCCTTATTAGCCAACTTTCATTTCCTTAGCTATTCTTGAACCATGTTCTTCTGGTCCTTCAGCTAGTTCTTCTCTATCCATCAGCTAGTCCATCAACTAATCCTGCATCATGATCTTCTAGTCCTTCAGCTCATCCTGCATCATGATCAGCTACTCATGCATCATGATATTCCAACTGATCTTGCATTGTGATCTCCTATTCCATCACCAATCTTGCATCATGACCAGCTAGTCCTTCAAAAATCCTGAATCATGATCAGCTAATCCTGCATCATGATCTTCAAGTCCTTCAGCTTATCCTCACTTTGAACCACCTTGGTTCCAACTGCACAATGAACCATCTTGGTTACAAACGTCTCATAAACCAACAGTCCCTCAACTAGTCTTCACTGTGATCATACAGTCCTTCTTACTAGTCTTTACTGCCAGTCCCATACTATGAAACATCTTGGTTCTTTATCTAAGTCCCCATTAAAAGAACCTGTAGACCCAGGCATGAGTCTAAATTGAACTGGCGTTTGACTGGGCCCTTGCAAGTGGCAATCCACTTAGGCCATCCAATTATAGATCAATAAAGTCTATGCTGTTGTTTTTACTCACCCAGGTGATTAAGTCTGGGTTTTCAGTTGCAAAGTAATCAGCTTTACTTCCCAGAGGCCTGATCACACCAAGTTCTACAGCTGCTTCCCCAAGCAACCGCCTTGGTGACACCCCTGAGCATATTTATGCCCTCTAATACTCACTTTGGGATCTCCCCAAAGCTCTCATAGGGACATAGACAAGGACACCCTACCAGTCTTTTAGGTAGGATGCTTGCTCACAGACCTCATGTAAGCATATCAGGGTACGTAGAGCTCTCAAAGCTCTTCCCCTCCCTGGCAGCCCACATTACCTGTCAGGGGTCCAAAACTTACAGCCCTGGTAAGCAAGTCCCCTACCATGTTGGCATACACTTCTACCCTGGCAGCCTGCATTACCTGCCAGGGTCTGAACATCCTCCAGCCTGAGCAGCACATGCTACCTATCAGGCTGGACCCCTCCACACCCCAAGCAGATAAAGTTCCCTGCTGAGCTATCTCATTCCTCATCCCTAGCAGCCACAGTTTCCTGCTGGGTGAGGACCTCTAGCCTACAGCAGCCAATATCTCCTGCTGGGTGGGGACAAAATTTATATCTAGTAGTCTTTTTCACATACTAGCCAGGCTTTACCTTCCCTAGTAGCCATTATTCCCTACTAGGCCTCTACCTGCAACAAACAACAAAAATTTTACTTGGCCAACATTAGCCCCACCTGCAAACCACCAAACATGTGGACCGTCACACAAACATTTTACTGTTAGCTACAGTACAGAGAGAGAGTAAGACAGAAGGGCCTTTAGGTTCACCAAGGGGAGAGATAATGGAGAGACATTGAGAAAAACTTGGAAAACAAATCCCTTATGCTATACACAAGGAAAAAATAGTGAATTTCCCAGGAACAGTTGTCATTCAAACTGTATGCATGTCAATTGTCAAAATTAACTTTGTACCCAGGTCAACACATTAGAAAAGTCTAGATAAAGTTTCATATCATTTAGCCTACTGGAAGTTGACAATTTTTTAACAAGCAAAAACCTGTTTCCTGAACATTTTACTTAATAGAAATTAAGATCCAAAATAATTTTTAGGTTTTATTGATCATGTAGAATCCAAAAATAAAAAATAAGACAAAGCTATCTAAAAATATAAGTAAACCCCACTTCAAAATAATTTACTATGAAATTAACTATTTTCATTATAAAGTTTTTTATTTACCATATAAAAAGTTTATAAATTATATTTCAAAAAAAATCTTGATAAAAATAAAATATATTAAATAAAGAAACTAAAGGTAAACACTTATTTTAAGAATAGTTGATATAATAACAACCCAAAATTACATATACTTTAGTACTAAAACACCTATTTAAGCTAGATAACCCAGGCTCTAGCATAAAGTTTTTTTATTAAAACTATAAATTCTTTCTAAAATTTTAATTTAAATTATCTTGTTAAATAATATTATTTTTTTTAGATTAAAATTATAAAATAAAATATCATAAAGATCCAAACATGTTTATTATAAACTAACTTGGAGGTTTGTTGCAAGAGAATACAGTGGCAATCTTGCTTATCTGCTCCCCAAGCTCAGAAAGCTTGTACTTATTCTTGACAGCTGACTTGATCTGCTCTTTATAAATGCTAGTCTTACACTGTCCTCTCCTCTTTGGAACCCTTACTTCCATATCCCAAAGGGAGGTGTCAGGGAATTTCCCCCTGACTACATTAATGGTATATGGAACTTGGATACAAACACCAAAACAAAGAAAGCTTGCAAACAAATAATGAACACTAATAATAGTGCTGGGGTTGACCCAGACGGGGATCAAACCCAAAACCCTAAAGACAAGGCAACAGTTAGTTCAATGAAGATAATTTGGATTACATTACATATTTCTAACAAATGTATTCATTCAACAATGAATTCCAACTTTGGCCTTGCTTCTGTAAACGTTAATAAGCCCCAGGGAGATGTCACTTACCGCTTGAACGTTGATTGGCTGCATCCAACTTGGTTTTTGCTTTTGAAACCACTATTAACACCTCAGCGTCAAGCGCTGTCTTTGATCTTCCCGCTTGAATCCACTATCTGCTGCTTAATTGCACATCAACTTGTGGCTTTTTCTACATGTTACTTGTTAAACTATATAACTTTATATAGTATTTTGCCAGAAATTGATGCCCATTTGAAACAGGTATTAACTTCAGCCCTGAAATCATTGAAATTCCATGGAAAATCATCTCATTTCCCATGATCCTCTTATTTTTTGCTCCAGCCTCAACTTTGATGGTATTTAAGTGAGCCATAATTTCTATTATTTCTTGTTCCAACAATAAAGATTATCCTATTCCTGATACTCCTTCCTTTTCTGATAAAAACACATTTTTGAAGCCATGAAAGGAATTCTATTCCTATCCTGGTTTCTAGTTTGCTTCTTGCCAGTGGTTTTGGCCTTGGAAAACCCAACTCCTACAACTGACTGGTACAACTCCTCTCCAGATGACGCCCACCAAAAGGAATCCCTTGCCAATGGATGGTTCAAATACCCTTCTGGACATTGGGGATGCAAGTTCCAATATGGTTGTTTGGTTACTACACCTCCTGCTAAACCTACCCTTGTTAAACCTTACGCCTCCTTTTACCTATTAATGTATTTGGTGGGTTACTATCTACTTGGTTGTTTCAGTTCTATGTTTGGGAGATCTGCTTACCTAGGGCACCTTGGACATCTTGCAATGGTCACGGTTTCTATCATCTTGGTAATTGCAGGTTTGAATGTGGGGGCTTTGGCCCATCAGCTAGGGAGCTTATTCCCTGCCAAGTGGGTCCCTGACAGGAGGAGACAGTATTCCCCTGTTCATCCTTAAGGTGCTCAAAAAAGATGTTGTATCTGGGATTCACCCCAAAGGAGGACTTTAGATTTTATACCAGTTTTCCCGGAACAATGGCGTCTTTATTTAATCCTTGAGAACAGCTTGATAGCAATTCCAGCTTGCCTTTGCTGTTGGCTTGCCCCTGCGGCTGACCACCTTGTGTCCCACCCATTGTGGCTCATAGTAGTCAAAGAAGGGTTGGAACTCAGCTTCATGGCTCAAGGCATAAGGGTCCTTACAGAGAAGCTCAAATCCTTGGCCAACATGCTCAGGCTTAATAAATGCAAGAGCAACAAACTTCTGGATCAAAAACTTACATTTACCAGTTGTATCTTGTTGTGTGAGAGAGCTAAGGAGGGTCTTGCCCTTAAGGTGTCTATTAATAGCTTGTTGTTAATGAAAGAAACACCCTTGTACCTTGCCATAGAAGGTTTTCACAAAGGCATTGTATTGGGCTGTCTCATAATCCATGATAATTATTTTGGGGCCAAGGGCTTTATTGTGTTACTTTTCTTCAGCAGCTAGGGTGACTTCATCTTTATCAGCATCATCAGAATTGGCCCTTGTTGACGGACCAGGATTATTTCCAGTCTCAGTGGGAATAGCTTTAAGGCCCTCATGTAGAATCTTAAATGCTCTTAGTTAAATCTCCTCTGAGGCTCCAGGAAGAAGAAAATATGCAAAGGGGATGCATTTATCATCAAGATGAGCATGCAATACCCACAGCTTATAGAATTACTTAGGATATGTTGCTTGTTCCATCACAGAGCCAAGTCTCAGTGGCACACAGTTGCTCTAGATTCTTATAGATGGCATAGTGTACAATCCTTTCTTTTGCACCAGGTTCATCATTGGGAAGAAGGAACTGTTAATTGTCTTGGGTCATCTGCAACTCAGGAGTAAGTACCAGGTCTTTTAGTTGGGTTGAACTTTTTCTAATTGGGTTTAGCTCTCGGCGTCTATCACAGATATACTTAACAAGTTGTTCACAGTCAGGGACAAATTTAAGATTCTCTTTGCTCAAGTGTTTGGTGGCCTTTACTGCTAGGCAATTTGCTTTAATGTCTTTTGATACTGGGATCATTTGGAATAGGTACCATTTGAGCAGCTTCTCAATTAAAGTGGTGGGAGGCATGCAGGTATGCTCCCCCTTTTCAAAGGTAATTTTGTCCCAACCTTGGGTGTTTAGGCGTGCTGGGCAGCTTCTGTTTCACATGTGAAACTTTTGCTCTTGCTTTCTTGTTTCTGATTATTGCAGTTAAATACATAGTCATCACTGACTATGCTTGGGCCATCTTTGACTGACATCACTGGAAACAATTTGGGAATCTTCTTGGGATCTTGAAGGAGCCCTTAACATTGCAGATATTGTGATCTTTTATTTAATCCCATGGCCCAGAAGGAGCGTGTTGGAAACCAGGAAAGTACTCATATTGCTATCATCTTCATATTCACTAGGAAAAGGTTCAGTAGAGGGTTCAGGATAAGAATTGAAGCTTTCTTTTTTTACTTCTCATTGATGGGATCTTCATCTCCTTCAGACCCATACCAGCTATGAGAGGTGAAACCATCATCAGAGTCCTTCTCAGAAGCCAAAGGTGTGAGGTTTTTCTTTTTTATTCATCTTTTTTAAGCTTTTTCTTAAGTAATTTTTTTATAGAAGAAGAAGCCTTAGTTTTAACAGTGTCCTTGGCAGGTTTTTTATTGGGCTTTTTCTTATTAGGCTGGAGTTTCTTTGATTTATCCTATAAATAAAAGGGGTTAGAGAAATAATTGTGAGTAAAGTATAGAAAAATAAAGTTTAAAGCTGAAAATATATCAATTTGTGGAGAATTACAATATAGATTATGCAAAAAAACTCTCAATGTTATTAATATATGCAGTATTGAGGCTTTTTATTAAGAAAAAATGGACAAAGCTACATTTAAATGTTTAGTGTTGACATTTTAAGTGTTGACATGTATTAAAATTTTGATTCTAGACATTTGGCCTAAAATATTGTCTTAATTCTGACATTTGACTTGTAGACAGTCAGCATTATTAAGGTAAATCACTATTTAAAAAATATATATATCTTAATTAAATTAAGATCAGGTTCAAAATCTAGACTGAAATTATGCTATTTGGTGCTTGGACTATAATAAAGTTATATTCATATAACTTTTAAAAACTAAGTACTAAATGTTATAATAAGTAATTTTATTATTAGTTATGTGAAGTTTTGGGGTTCTAAGCTTACCATTCTGTAAGTTGAAATTGTTAAGCCGTGTACTGTAAATTCAGAACCTGAACGTAAAAATGCGGGATTGTCAAATCCTTGGTCCAAATTTTGAATCACTTTTGCGGGCAACTCAGCTGAGTGAAAAATAAAATATTTAATAAAATCCACCATTTAATTTGACTTTTTTAGTTTATTTAAATTGGCAAATTTCAAATCTCTTGAGTAGATAAATCAACTAACAAAAGACAAAACTCAGCAAACAAATGCAGGATACATGAATCAGGAATGCAGGATTCTAATGTACAATTTGCAATTTCCTGTATTTCAAACAAATCATAGACATCATGTGAAAATTAACAAATCTGAAATTGCAGGATTGTCAAATCCAAGAACCAAGTTTCAAATCAAAATTGCGATGAATTTGAAATAAATATAATTTATGGGTGTATCAAAAAGGATGATAAAGGATCTAGAGTGAATTTGTGAAAATTCTTTTAGGAAGCACAGGCATTCTCAAAATTCACCCTATTCCATTTTAGGACAGCTAAAATTTAGAGCGTAATATTCACAAAATTGACATATTTAACAATAAAATTGACTAAAATATACATTCCTCTTCTTGAGTTTAAAATTTTAATAAATTTTTATTATGTCTTCTTCCAACACCAACCAAGTCAACAAGCTGTTCCCTGGCCTTGACAAAATCATGCAGGGCTATGCTGGGTCTCTTAACAGTGAAGCCTCTGTCTATGGCCACTCCCAACCTGCAGGCCCCTCCACAAGCCCCACCCAGGAGTGTGTTCTTTCTCCTGCAACTTCCAGCATGGCCCTGTTTGCCCACCATGCACAGGCAGCTGCCAATCAAAATCCCTTATCAGTGATGGCATCTGGAACCAGCCATTTGAGCCATGGGGTCACCCAGAGAGCCCAGAACCCCAAAACAGCCAATCAGATGGCATTGACCAGTTCCCAAGATGGACACGTCCCTCCCCCAGTCAATCAGCCTGCAAGACGCAGAAGAAAATTGATCACTCCAGACATTGATCTCAAAATGGTTGAAAAGCAAGGGAAGCTTATGTCCCTTGGGAAAATTGCGGCCGCAATGGGTTTTGCAAAGTTCACTGTGGCTGCAACCCTGCGAGCCCACGCCAACTGTGACCCCCCGCCAAGAAGACCCTAACTGGTGCTCGTACCTCAACCAAAGGTGAAAAAGCTCACCCTCTCATGATGGCAATTATGGAATGTGACCCGCGGATGCCCCTGGTCCAGGTACGTCTCCAGTTGGGACTCCACAGCATCTTCACCAACAAAAGAACAGTGAATTTGTGGATGCACAGAGTTGTGGTTGCTGCTAGAATCTTGTTCAATCAAGTTCTCAGTGGCCCCATTTTGGTGGACATTGACCCCTACAATTCAATCATTATTAATTTTATTAAAGGGAGGGCAATGAGGGCCTGTAATGACGTTATCTTCCTATCATACGCCAAGATCTTGGCCAGTATCCAAGACTTTGGAGAGAAGTGCATCCAATCTGACGTGTACAAGCGCGGCCCAATCTTGTATTGTTTTGTTGGGGTTTTATTGGCAGTTTCCCCATTGGGCGTCAATTATTACTCGGCAATATCAAACACTGCAGATGGGTATGCCTACCAGACAGAGCTCAAGGACATGCTGGAGGAGTGGGCTAAAACGCTGTGCACACAGTTGTACTGAGTGCAGAGATGGAGCAGCGGGAATGGGCTATCCAAGAAATCAGGGCTGCGGGGCATACCTGCTGGTCCTACCCCCATCAACTATGCTGACATGCACCTTGCAGATGTATGTCTCTACAATTTTGGTTCCGCTCTCAGGCGCTTAAAGCCTGCCACCTACAATGAACTATGCACCCAAATTGATACAGGTTATGAGCTTTTCCCTTCCGCGTCTGTCCAGGACTTATTTGATCTCATCATCTTCTATGCAAGTGATAGTGATAAGTCCAGAAAGGATTCCTGCCTCCCCCCATGCCACTCCATCTGTTTTGTCAAGCCCGCATATGTGACAGAAGAAGAATTTGAGCAATTGAAGCAATATGCTCTTGCTGCCTCTTCCCATTCAACAAACCCTGCCTCACCAACCCTGTGAGAGAGGGGGGCTAAACTAACTAAGTTTGGCTCCCATCCCGGTGTAACAAACCACCAGGATGCCATCCAGTGCACAACTGGGATGGCCACTCGGAGGGGGGACCACAGGGAGGACACCAGGGACAGCTGAGGGAAGTAGGCGTTCAAACCCATTAGAACCAGGCCGGTGAGCAACCAGGGAGTGCGAGTAGGAGAAGGGGAGGACACCTTGGAGGGCCCGGGGGGTACCACATTCTTCTGAACAATAGTGGGGAGAGAAGGTGTGGAGGGCACTACCTCTACAGAACTAGGCAAAGCAAGCTCCACAATATCCAGGTCAAGATTGTCACACGTCAGGCTCTTAACCACAGCCTCTCTGGCAAAGAGAAGACTGCTGGGGAGGTCCCAGAGATTGGCAGGGTTGCTACCTACCAGACGGGCCAATGAGTAGATTTTCCCCCACAGGTCAGGGGAAGTGGACCACAGAAGCAAGAGAACTGGAGCCAAGGAAAAAACGACAAATTTAAGAGCCGGCAGTATCATAGAAAGAACCAGCACAAAATTTGGGGTAGGAAGATATAATTTCTGAAGAAAAAAGGAGAGAAAATGGCAAGACTAGGGTAGTCTTGAGCAAATCCTTGGGGAAACAGCAGAACGGGTTTGGGTGGCCTTGCTGTTGTCTTGGGGGCCTTGGATTAAGACTACAAGCAAAAACGGGTTCAAAAACAAAGATTTTAAAGGAAAATTCAAGATAATAATAGGAATTATAAGAAAATTCAATTGAAATTTTGAGCTTCAAACTCTGATTTTGAAAGCGAGAGCAAAAGAGACAACAACTAAGTGAAGAAACACTTATACAAAGGGGCCAGAAGAGAAGCCGGGTTCGAAACCGGCTGGCTAAAGGTAAGCTTAGGGCAGGGGCTACACACTAATATTTTGAGCTTTAGGGACACAACTGGTTCCAGACAACTCAAAAGTTTTAACAAATCAAAGTGCAGGTGACTCCAAACTTTAATGCAAGTGGAAAATAGACAAGCAGGGGACTGAAAGTCCCCTTGCTTGGTTAAAAGGAATGGATTGCAAAAACTGGTCACATGACAGTTGAAGGTGAGCCTGATTGGCTAGGTAAAAAACTTTGCTGGATGGACCCAGGGGACTGGAGAGTTTTACTCCAATTTCCGGGATCAGATCTGATTGGCTGGAAGAGATGCCAGGCATTTGGGGGTCAACTGGGTTATCAAGCGTTGATGTGGCAACACCTGATTGGGTGGCTCTGATAGTTTTTAAAAACAGACAACACCAGGCTAATAGGTAGTCCAAATTAACCAGGGTTTCTTCCCAGGAAGGAGCAACCAAAGGCAGGGGTTCCACAGTATAAGCCAGCACAAACCTCTCATCAACCGTGTGAGCTAAATCATTCAACAAATGGAGGGGTTTGGCGAGCGTTTTGGGACCTTTCTTGGTACAACAGGGAAAGATAGAGCGATCCAAAGCCAGAGGTGGCAGTGAATTTACAAACCCCCCATCAAGATCAAACCACCTGCCTTCCAACCCTGACTCCCAAGCAACCACCCATTCCCTCACCACTATCTCTGATGTCGTCCCTTTCATAGGCGCAGATGAAGGCAATGTCCATTCCACCCATTCCCTCCCCTTCCCGTCATTTGATTAGTAAATAAATCTTTTCTAGGTGACCACTATTAAAATTGATTTTTTCTTTCAGTTCATAATTAATAATATATTTTTTACATTGTTATAAGTTTCCGTGTGTAAAGAATGTTGTACATTTGATGTGGTAGCATATACTTATTTCCGAGGATATTTTCATCATCATCATTAATAAATTGAAGACAATAAACATAAATATTGCATTAGAATATTGCAATTAGACATCAACTATTGATATTTTGATATTATGTGCATAACTCAATGCATTTTATTTAATAAAATTCATTGTAAACAAGGCCTTTTCATTTTAATTTATTTAAATTGACTGTGTTTATATTAAAGAGCCATTAACGCTTAGTACAAATATTAATAATTAGTGCATTTTACAGCCTGTATATTTACCTATTGGTAATAATTCTGTAAACTTTTCAGTCAGATTTTGCGAGGTAATAATAATGGAATGTGTTAATAGAATATTGTTTATTGTCATTAATTGGCTGATTTTCTTTGCTGTGGTGATTGTGCATTTTTTGATATTTACACACTAGTATCCAATTGGTTGGCTTCATATTCAATTGCACAGGCAATAGAAAAACAAGCCGCCACCCCAAGACTGGATGTGGTTGGGGTGGCGGCTTGTTTTCCAATTGCCTGTGCAATTGGATGTGAAAACAACCAATTGGATACTAGTGCGTAAACATCAAAAATGCACAATCACCACATCAAAGAAAATCAGCCAATTAATGACAATAAACAGTATTCTACTAACACATTACATTATTATTACCTCGCAAAATCCGACTGAAAAGTTTACAGAATTATTACCAATAGGTAAATATACAGGCTGTAAAATGCACTAATTATTAATATTTGTACTAAGCGTTAATGGCTCTGTAATATAAACACAGTCAATTTAAATAAATTAAAATAAAAAGGCCTCATTTACAATAAATTTTATTAAATAAAATGCATTGAGTTATGCACATAATATCAAAATATCAATAGTTGATGTCTAATTGCAATATTCTAATGCAATATTTATGTTTATTGTCTTCAATTTATTAATGATGATGACAAAAATATGTATGCGTCAAAGATAGTACTATAAAAGCCAGTTTTTTGATGGAATTCAAACAAAATGTCATCAATCTATAACTTAATCAACAAATTAGAAACTCACCTGAAAAAGGTTGTTGAAGTTGAGAAAAACATCAGAGAAATAGTGACAGAAAAGCTAGGGGACAAGGGCCAGCCACTGATCCAGCCAAAAGAAGATGCTCTGAACAAATTGGGAAATATTATAGATGAAAGAAATAAAGAAAAATTACTTAATCTACAGGGAGCTATTTTATCAAGTCTAAAGTTCAACAACACAGGATACAATTTGTGGGAGTTCTGACAGGGGGCCAAAGAAAACAATGAGAAGATAAGACTAATAGAAGGAATAGAAATTCAAAAGGAAATCAACACCAATGAAGAGGAAAACAATCAAATGGAAACAGATGAAAACAAAACACAATCAAGAAGCAGAAGCTTCAATAAATACAGAAGCTTTTTCAAATGAAACACAAGAAGAAACACAAGTTGCAAGCAGGATAAGGAAGATCAAGCCCAAGAAGAGCACTGAAGAGCATCCAACACTCATGAAGTTTGCCGATATGGCGCCTGTGGCTGAGGGGGCCACAGGGTAAACAATCAGTAAGTCTTTTTATGTTTTACTTATATTTATTTTTAGTCATCACCAGGAATAGTGATGAGGTCGCAGAAGTGGCAGCTTTTACGCTGAGTTGGTTTTATGGGGGCTACCTGTCACTGGTGGTCCCTATAAAACAAATAAATAAAAACCAAATAAACAACATAATTCAACAGAATATGAATAATTTTAATAATCATGAAGCTCAAATCAGGGAATATCAACCACCCGCGGGGTGCGCGCCATGGATAAGAGAAGCCTACAAATTAGGATCAACAATCAAAATAAAAGAAATGAATGAAATTTGCGGGGATTAGAAACTGAACTCCGATGAATACATATATGAAAGCGTTCAAAGGTTCCCATTCTCAAATATCAACAAATATGAAAAAAGTTTATTAAAAACCAATTTTCAATAGGAAATAAATATCTGAAATCAGCAATTTTTAATGAAAATTTTAAGGCTCTATCAAATAAAGTCAGGGATGCAGTCCTCGTGAATAGTTTTAAACCTTTAATGATATCGTTTGCTGAGGCCTGGGGGGCAGATTCAAGTCGGGTGCCCCCCGGTACCCTCTTCAAATTTAATCAGACTTCCTATATTAATAGGTTAGTTCAGACTTTCAAGAAATTGTGCATGTTCTCCAAAAAGTATACCTCACAAAGAATCCATGTTGTGGTGTACCTGGGAATCCTGCTCCATTGCATACTGAAAGCAAACATGAAAAAAGTAGAAGATGTACCTATACAGCTTGATATATGCCGCGTAGCCCTCAACAACCAGAAGACACCACGGGGATACAGGACAGTCAAGCACGTCCTCTATGATTCATTTGCATTGGCAACACTATATGGGTACTACGTGCCCCCCAAAAAACCTGCTAATTGATTCCCTCACCTGTCTGCCTTTTATAAGACGTTCAGCCACCACCAGGGTGCTGAGCGCCACTCCCCTAGCAATCAGCACCAGAGTCATCCACCACATACAGAAGAGTATGTGGTCCCAATTGGACGCACTAGCAGAAAATTTGATTTTGGGGTATAATTCCCCGGAATAATCACATTCCCCTTGCAATTTGCATTCCCCTAATAAATCATTTTCCCTTACAAAAAAAACTTTTTTATTTTTAATTTATTTTTAAATATTAAAATTTAAATATTAAAATATTTAATAGTAAAAATTTAATATTAATATTATATATTTTAATATTAAATATTTTTAATAGTAAAAATTTAATATTAATATTATATATTTTAATATTAAATATTTTACTATTAAAAATATTTAATATTTTAATATGGAATATTTTAATATTAAATAAATCACAATTAAATAAAAAATTGGTGTATTTTGAATATTTAACCTTTACTATTAAACTTTTAAGATTTTTAATTATATTTTTATTTTAAAATTTATTTTTTATTTTAATTTTTAGTAGGTAAATTATAGTATTAATATATCTAAACATATTACAAGATAATAGTTAAAGTTGCAACCACTTCAAATATTTAAAAATAAGTTAAAAATGTTTTTATTTATTATTTATTATCTTGTCAAGGTTGGGTCCATTTATCACAAAGATAAACATGGAGAATTGAATTTATCCACATCATGCGGCCTGCTCCACTTATGTTCCAAACACGTGATTGTTTAGAACTCAAATTACCTTTCCCTTGTAATATGATTTGATAAACATATTTGATATACTCGAACTGCGTCCTAAGTACAAATTATTAAGGAATACATAAAAATCATTGGTTGCCGTGTCGTGTAGCTACAGTGGCACTGAAATACCAAGGAGCAGATGATGACATGCAAGGTCCAATTTGTGGCTTAGAAAAGTCAAAGTACCAAAATGATTCACAATTATTTAAATAAACTATTTTTTCTATCTTTTTTTATTATTTATTTATTTATTTATTTATTTATTTGTTACCGCAAAAGCCAATAATATTCAGTGCATCATATAAAGATAAATCCCTCTTATTGAGTATAATTAATTTTACTTATCTTTTCTAGTATTCTTAAATGTCTATAATACAATCAAACGTCACATTATTATATATAAATAATAATTTGAGTCCTAATTAAAAACAAAATAAATAAAAATAAAAACAAATAAAACCAGGACGTCCATTTATCTGATTGGCTCGGAGGCCAGGGCTTTGGGGAGGAAGGATTCTGAGTGCTTGTAAAAAGCCGCCACCACATCAGGTGGCATCGCAAATTGGCTGATCTCAAGAATGTTGAAGAGATCCTTGGTGTCCTGAGGGAGGCCTTGTTTCACCTTATTCTTGATCCACCCAAAGACCTCCTCAATTGGGTTAAGAAATGGGGAATATGGGGGGAGGAAGAGGAGTCTCATTGGGCAGTTTGCAAGGCGGTGGCTGGCAGAATGGCTATTTTTATTAATTGGTGGGAACTTGGACACAACCAGACCCACTTTGTGGAGCCCAACATTATCAAGCACAACAATGTTGGTTGTGCCGCTGTAATTTATCCAAAGGTACTCCTTGACGGCTCGGAGAAAATTGAGAAAGGTCCCGTTGTTATGGGAGCCTTTAATCATCTGATACTGGTCCAACCCGCGAGGACCAAGAAGCGTAACCATTGAATAGGTCTGGGAACGGACAGCTGCACAATGGGCTACACCGTCCTTGGACCCCTTCTCAACCCACCCATGCCTAGACCTGAGTGAGGAGGAAAACAACAATTTGTTGATATAGAAAAACTGGACATTCCCAGTCTCCTTTAGTGCCAGATATGTCTCAGCATAAATGTGTTGATCCTCGATGGTCTTTTCATTGTTCCTGTTGTACAGAGAAACTCTGAGTACCTTCCATGAGAAGCCCAAATCAACCATTGTTTTGTATACAAGGGTTTTAGAAACAGAAAGCCCAAACTCTGTGGCAAGCATTAATTGGACAGCAAGTGTGTCCAGGTGGCAATCCCTGGCTACCCATTGCTTAATTGTGTCAATGTGTACGGGCTTGAGGAGTTTTGGCTGTCTTTTTGCCTTGGTGAATTCGGCAATTTGCCCGGTGTTGCCATACTTGGTGTTGATGTTGGCAATGTACCTGGCTGTGACACCAAATTGGGACGCAATATCCCAAACCGCCATTCCCCCATTTAAGCAGTTGAGGAGAGCTTCACACTCACTATCCGTCAACTGACGCCGGCCCTTGGCAGGTACCACGGCATCCTGGCTACCAGGCTCAGCACAGGAGATGGGGACCTTTGTGTAGAAGGTGGGATCACGTTTGGTTGCGCTGGCGCCATCAATAGTGGCATAAGACACAGGTGCAGATGGCTCCTTGGTTGTTGCCAATGGCTTATAGGAGGTATCAAAGACACAGGGGCAGAAAGTGGCAACTCTTGGGTCAAGAGTGCGGGGCTGGGTGACAACTGGGTACACAGTGGAGGTGTAAGTAACCTCAGTGTTCCCGGTGACCCTGGTGTAGGAGACTTTTGTGGCAGGCCTTGAGAGTGGCTTCTGTCTGGGATTCAGGCTGGTTGATCTGGCTTGGGATACAAGAGGTGGTTGACTGGCGCTGACACCTTGGGAGGCCTGTGTATTGGCATGACTCCCCTCAAGTTGTGTTCTGGGTCTGTTCTTGGACCCTCTGGGACGCCCTTGTTGACGGGCTGCCCCGCAGGCTGGTGCAGGAGCGGGTTGGGAATGCGCTTGACGGTCCATAAAAATAAAATAAAAATATATATTTTAGATTAAATTTGTATTTAATTTGAGTTATTGGTTTAGTTGTGGGTAGTTATTTTCTCTTGAGCTTGCCTTGAATAGTAACAGAATTTCTATATCTGTTATTTGAAGTGAATAATATTGTATACTTTCCGGGTTTGGGTAATTTTAAAGTTTAATCACTTTTCATGTCTAATTATGGTTATCAATATTGAATTTTTAGTTTGATTTTTATTGTGATGGAGCTTCTTGATTTAGGTTGGTGTTTCCTAGTGTGCTGATTGTACATTCAATTTAATTTCCAGTTCCCGCAATTAATATCTGAGTTTACTAGTGGCATTCAAAAGTGATTTGAAATTTGATTCTTGGATTTGACAATCCCGCAATTTCAAAAAACATAGTAAACTTAATGAAAATGGTTGATGGATTTGAATGCTTCAAATCTGATTCCAGTTAATTCATTTCATCCATAGGAAATATGCAGCTTGACTTGAACTTTGCAAAGTGTCTATGAGTTCCCGCATTTTCAAATATTCAAATAAATATCCAAAAAAATCAATTTAATTAAAAAAGGCTATCCCAAAAAAGTGATTCGAAATTTGGACTAAGGATTTGACAATCCCGCATTTTTACGTTCAGGTTCTGAATTTACAGTATTTTGCTTATTAGATTAGTGAAGGTGACGTCTTTGTCGGAGTTGGCCTTCTTTTATAATGGAGCTGTTATTAGATCTTGTTTAAATTATGTCATTGCATTTGCTTAACTTATTCCCCTTGTCCCACTTTTGCTTTTGTATTGGGTTTCCTTTGTGTCAACTTAAAATGACACTATATAAATTCTAGTTTTAACCTATACAATCTAGCTTAATCCAATGTTTAAGGGTTAACCGGAACACGTCCAGTGGTTTCAAAGCTATATTAAACCACTTTTATAATATACAACAAAGTTTGAAAATTTTACCCACTATATCTAAAAATACTATAAAACAAAGGGCAAAACATAAATGTAAATTAACATATATAAAAGTGAGTCTGTCTGTCTGACTGTAATGTCACCTCAAGTGGGCTCAAGCCATAAGGGATTTGACTGAATTGATTTTTAGTTAAATTTGATTTTCAAAGTTGATTGTTAAACCAAAAGCTCAATTTGGCTCATCCTTACATTCAATTCCTTACATGCATCTTTGAAAGTACACAGATTGAATTCAATGGAGTGTGGTCTAAATCATGTTGAACTGAAATATAAGCCACTCAAACTTTAATAAATTTGAAATTGAAAACTTGAATATTAAATTAATGGCTAGCCCCATTCAACCATATCAAAATGGCCTATCTTTATAGATAACCCAACTCTATAATGGGTGGATTAAAATTAGAAAGGAATTGGCAATTGTTTAAGATTCTTTTATCTGATTGGATGTTTAAACTCTGCTGAGGATTGAATTGACTGATTAAAAGAGAGCTGTAATAATTTAAAGCAATACAGTTTAAATTATAATATAAATATTAGTTTAAAGAAGGAGATGGTTGGCTTGGACATTTCGAAGTTCTTATTATTCAAGTGAAATAATAAAATATTCCAACTGGATGCATCACCTGATCCAAGTGGCTGCATATTGTTCAGAGTAGACCTTGCTTGACATAGCTTCATCCCAAAAGAACATCGGTGGAGTAAACTAGCTATGATAAAATTAAATTTCAATATAATGATTTTCATGAAATTTAGAGGATGTAGATCAATTTTTCGGATGATTCCGATCAAAATGGTACCAAACATGATAGCCCTAGCTGCTCTAGATGCTGAGATATATAGTTAAGTGCTGGAATCGGGTTCACATCATAATCAAAGGCTCAGGCTCGATTTGAAACTATCTAAATTTACTTTTAATACACACTAAAAAACTAAAATCAATGTATCTCAGTAAATACCAAGCCGATTTTGATGTCCAATAGCTTATTTTAAAGCTGTAGATCAGCTCTATATTGTAAAGGGATTTGAAAAATCAAATACAAAATTTTAAAATAATTAGTTTATCTTTACTAAACTTAATGGTGATACTACACTTATTTAGATTTAGTATTTATTTATACTTGGAATATAAAATTTTAAATTTAAATAAATATAATTGAAATTACTTTTTAATAAAGTAATTAAATAAAAATTTAATTAAACATATGATAAGTAATCCAAGCCTAAAAATACAATAAAATATATTTAATTGATTTATTAAATTCAACTTTAATTCTGTCCTTGGACGGGATAACCACCTAGTAACTTATTATAAGTGAAGATATTCCGGATTCTGTGCATTTTTATTAAGAAATATTATAAACTGTTATTTTAATTCAACATTGTGGAGATTCATTGTTGAAGTTGGGCTTAAATTTAAAGTATAATAATTTGGTATTTTTAATAGTGATTTCCCTCTTATTTTGTAATAATAATTAAGCCTATTCTTAGTTGGTGTTGACATTGGCTTTGTTTTATTGTTGATTATCAATTATGACTATGAAGTGCAATATAAAAAATTAGTTTATTTAGAACACGGCTAGTAGGCTTTGGCCTAAGTGCCAAATTGAAGTCAACTGTCTACATGTCAACAAAGTGTTGACATGCAGACAGTTTGAATGCTGACTGTTCCCAATCTCCCTGGGGAAACATCACAGGAAAATGGGGATTTTTTTCAAACCCCAGTTCAAAGATTGTCAGAGTTTTTACAGGAATTGACAGCATCATGCTTGAGCAAGAGGCAACACCAAGTAGCTCAGGGGATTGGTTTAGGGTAACTGATGGATAAAGATCTCTGATTGGCTGCAGTTTATGGCTTGCTTTATCAAAGCTTTTCATTATTAAGACACCAGGAAAAGCCTAACAAATCAGGGTCGCTGAAAGGGAAAATTCTTTCTTGATTGGTTAGAGCAATTAATAAGGCTTAATTTATTAAAGATAGAGACAAACAACAGTTTAAGTTTGGGAAAGAAAACAGCTCAGAAGAGAATCAGACTGAAGCAAGGGGCTATATCAGGGGCAATTGAGCAAAACAGGGAGATCATCTGCTTCAGGGAGATACAAAAGGAGTACAATGCCAAGACCAAGGATCCCAAGCTTAAGGAGCAGATTACCAAGGGGCCCAAGTGTCAGGAATATTCCTGACAACACTGGCATTCAAGAAGTTGTCCTGAGCATACTGCAGTATAACAAACAAAACAAAAAGGGGCAGAAGTTCCCCCTTATTGAGGAAACTGCTGCGGAAAGCCAAGACTTTGAAACAGGAATTAAAAATAAAAATTTTAATTTGGACAGGTTTTATACCCCGTCTGTGGGCCGCCAGCTGTCCTCCAGCCGCATGCCAGGCCTGGTGGCTTGCCTGCTGCCAGCCAGCCCCTGCCCACCCGCCAAATGGGGAAATTGTCAAAAGGGGAAACCCAAAAAGGCAATTTCCCCAAACCCAAATGTAGGGGAGAGTGCTGCCCAAATTTGAAATCTACTAAATCTGGAGGGGGTTGATAAGCAGTCCAGCATTACAAATAATGCATCAACTGCAAAAGCTGAATTGAAATGCATTACTGTGCCTGAAGATGCTCCAATTCCATGCCATGCCAAGGATAAAAATTCATTGCTTGCCAAACCCCTCCAATCCCAATCCCAAAAGGGAATTCCAGACAACACCAAGTGTTTGGGGTCCCCTGTTCAACGTTTTGTACTATTCATGCCCCACCAAGGATGATAGTATATAATAAAGCTAGATCACTTGATGATAGTTTGTGCTATCATTGAGCAAATCACCCCTCAATTGTTATCACATAAATCAATCAAAACCTTTACCCTTCAGAAAGTTAAAGACACTAAGCTTTGTCTGCCCTTCCCCAGGACTAGAAGATAAACCACCTTATCTTCTCAGCTGTCCTTAAAGCCTGCCTAGGGATTGGGGGCCACCAACACTCTCACCAGCATGGGCCTTACAACAAACCGCCCAACGAGTACTTCTACAAGGAGCCAGCACAGCTCAACTCCTCCAAGACGTACTCCTGGCCCACACTGGTGTTGTCCTGCTCCACCCAGCACGTATCAATCTATTCCTTTGTCTTCTACGTGCTTACGTACTTTGCTGGTAATTTTAGAAAATTTAACGTACATGCCAAAGACTTTAGATGGATGATGACGGTCTATCCCATCTTGAAAGCACTTACAGGATTCCAAGTCTCCAACTTGGTGCCCTACCTAGCTAAAATACTCCCTCATTTTATGGGGCTTTACACCAAGACCTTCACACCAAAACCACCCTCCAAAACAGGCCATAATACAGAAGGTTCCTTAGGGGATCCTCCCTCCTTACCCAATAAACACCCCCCACAGCCCCTAAACCCTTCCTTGACCCCCCTACAGTTCAATGGATAACATCCCCAGCATTTATTATCCTGGAACAAGGAAAATAATCTGTACAGATCCTGCCATATGAAGTTCATCACTAGCTAATCTTCTGAAGAGGGGTGGGACCAACTTCCTGAAAGGATCAAGATGACCACCAGAGGCAAGGGATGCTTGGAAGGGAGTTTAAGATAATTTTCCAGGAATGGTGTTGATTCAAGGAGGGGAGCGTGAAGGCTGAGGTGATAGTCTATGGAGGAGATTCTAGGATGATCATAGGGAAAGTGACGGAGGGATCTGAAGTCCTCCAAGAAAAGTGCATCACTCTTTCCAAAGGATATGGACGCTTGCTGAATGGCTACCCCTTCCAGCCAGCACCTGGCATTGACCCAGGCCATGTACTGGTATCTGAAGAGCTAGGGAACCAAACTGCTGTAGTACATTTGGGGTGTGGCTGGATTTTTAAGAGCCATAATGAATGGGGCATGCAAGCCCAGCTCCTCATAGGCCCTTGTCAATCCCCTTACTGTACTGGGTTGTGGCCAGTTCTTGGCTTGACAGATGCTCATGTGTGTGATATCCTGAATTAAAATTTGTGCAGGGGAGCCTGGCTTGAACCTCCCCTGCCCTTCTCTATATGGTCTTCATGCCACTTGTCACCCCAGGTACCCACATCATGGATCAAACAAACCAAAACCTCAGAAGTCCAAAAGAGCGTTGGGCATTCCATCTGTTAGCTTGTTTTTAGCCAACTGGATCCAGGCTTTGGCTGTAAAGACCCAAAAATTGGGGAAGTATTTTAGCTAAGTAGGGTACCAAGTTGGCAACTTGGAAGCCTGTGAGCGCTGTCAAGATGGGATAGACTGTCATCATCCATCTAAAGACTTTGGCATGTACGTTAAATTTTCTAAAATTACCAGCAAAGTACGTAAGCACGTAGAAGACAAAGGAATAGATTGATACGTGCTGGGTGGAGCGGGGCAACACCAGTGTGGGCCAGGAGTACGTCTTGGAGGAGTTGAGCTGTGCTGGCTCCTTGTAGAAGTACTCGTTGGGCGGTTTGTTGTAAGGCCCATGCTGGTGAGAGTGTTGGTGGCCCCTAATCCCTAGGCAGGCTTTAAGGACAGCTGAGAAGATAAGGTGGTTTATCTTCTAGTCCTGGGGAAGGGCAGACAAAGCTTAGTGTCTTTAACTTTCTGAAGGGTAAAGGTTTTGGTTGATTTATGTGATAACAATTGAGGGGTGATTTGCTCAATTATAGCACAAACTATTATCAAGTGATCTAGCTTTATTATATAATATCATCCTTGGTGGGGCATAAATAGTACAAAATGTTGAACAGGGGACCCCAAACACTTGGTGTTGTCTGGAATTCCCTTTTGGGATTGGGATTGGAGGGGTTTGGCAAGCAATGAATTGTTAATCTTGGCATTGCATGGCATTGGAGCTTCTTCAGGCACTTTCATGCACCCAAATTCCACTTCTACATTTTCTGCATTGAGTATTTTGCAGGGCAGCCTGTCAGCCCTATCTAAATTTGGTAGATTCCAAATTTGGGCAGCACTTCCCCCTACATTTAGGTTTAGGGAAATTGAATTTTTGGGGTTCCCAATTTTGCAATTTCCCCATCCAGTGGGGTGAACAGTCCCACTGTGGAGGGTGTGCCGTCCCCGCTGGCTGGGTAGCAGGCAAGCCGCCAGGCTGTGCGTGCAGCCTGTGTTGCAACTGAACTAATGAGGATTCAGTATTTGAATTGGGGAAGACAGCAGTTCAATAGAAAGGACAGGAATAATAATAAGGTGATGTTTATTATAGAATACTGTGGTTAATATACTATATGGGGAAAGCCACCAGGCCACAAGGGGTGGCATGGTGGCATGTTCCATGTAAGGATTGGAGCTGAGGAATAACTTGTGCGGAATCAGCAGGTTGAATTGGTATTGCTTCTAATTAAGAGAAAGTACTTGTAGCTCGACGTTGCCACCAGATTGGCTCATGTCATTATTTACGTCAAGGGGTGGCTCATTGAGTGCCCCCTGTGTATTGTAAGATACATTAGCGGGCAAGTATGGAAACTCAGTTGCAACAATTAGCATAGTGGCCCAGCTTTTAAAATCTTGGGTGGTTGAGGAAGTTCAAGTTTACTGGTATGGATTGGATTGGGGTTTAAATGTTATTACTGGGGTTCTACTAGAATTTGGTACCGTTTATGGGTTAGATATTTTAGGGGGAGTTTTGGTTGTAGTTAGGGATGCTTGCTGCAATTGACACCCAGGAATTGCGCCACTCTTCTATTAGAAGATTCAGACGGGCAATTCCTGGGAGATTTTTTGCAGCAAACAGCAAAAGATTGCCCCTGCTATTTGAAACAGCAGTGAAACCTGCATATCTAAAATTAGCCTGCACGGCACAAAGCAGCAGCTAGGGACTTTCAACTCCCTTGCTGCAAAAAAGAAGCTCTTAAGAATAATGGAGCTGTGCAGCTTTCAGGGGCTGGCTTTGGAGCAGCAGCCTTCATTTTTGATTTGATCAATAGCAATCCCTACCCCCTCTAAAATCTGATGACTAATAAATACCTTCAAAAATCATTACATATAATTTCAAATTAAAATAACTATTTAATCAAATGCCTTTACTACAGATAAGCTTTACCAAGTAGAGAGAGTCATTCAAATCTTACAGCAAGTTTTGTGAGTTTGAATACCAAGACAGAGACAAAACTAGTAGCAACTACTTTGAAAGGTTGAAATAAGCTTATTTAAGCTTGTTCTTTAATAGTATATATACTTCTGTATCATTCAATACTTATTTTGTCATTATATTTTCCATTTAAAGTAATAGTTTTATTGTGTTGCTTTTGCTAATTAACTAAATTTCAAATTTTGAATCTCTAAAATAACTATTAAAAACTGAAATGTCATAGATATGATCTTTATTCTTATATCTACATAATTTCAATGTCCACATTATCAGCTAGCATAGCTCTGGTTTCTTTAAGTTTCTTCAGGGTTAAAGTAGACATATGGTTCTGGCGTATTCCAAGTAGATCAACAGCACCATTGAATTCACGTTCTGATGCTGCACTTGTTGCTTGACAAGCAAGTATATATCTTGCTATTTTACTTAAGGTGGGGTACTGTAGAGAATTCTCCTATAAAATAGATATAAATGACAAAAAATAATATTATAATTACCTTCTAATAACTCAAAATATACATCATGGTAACATCACTGTTTAAATTAGTGCTAATTCACCTACATTTTTTTGGGCCTGGTTTTGTTTGAGCTGGAGAACAAATGCTTCACAGCTGTTTTTGGGTACAATGCCAGTATTATGTTGTGTTTCAATTGCTGTTTGCACATGATACTCAGTGTATATTTTTTGGATTACATTTTCAGCTAGGCCATATAGTTCAGGCAATCTTTCTTTAAAGTAAAAGAGCTTATATGCAGGGTCAAGTATTTGTCTATTAGCAATAATAAGTTAAATATTTACCTATTGCAACAAGAAATATATCTGTAGTGTAGTAAGAATAATACTTTTCCACTTTCTTATATGCTTCTTCTACTGGTGCACAAAGCTCATGCTAATATGAGAGCTCATCAATCAGAGACTGAAGATGAGCTTTCACATCAAGCACAGCTACTAGTGCTGAGGAAAGAGAGCATGACTTTGATGGGCATACTAAGGAAGTTGTCCTGTCAAATATGGCTAAAGTACTAGCCAAATTGTAGTAACTCTCCCATTGAAGAGTATCATTTACTTCTTCAGAGACTAAATCACATATAGCCTATAAAATAGCTTTTAGTACACAATTTCATTTTGTTAAATTCAAGTTTTACCTGTTTGTTTTCAAGGGCCCATATTATCATATCAAAAGTTGAATTCCATCTGGTTTTTACATCAAGCTTTGGATTGGAATCCTTTAGTTGATGAGATGCCTGATGAGAATGAAGCTTCTGCAGCTGGCTTTCACTGCTCTTGATCTCAATAAGAAGCTTTCTCAGGCAGTTTATGGGGTTCCCTTTTGAGCAAGTTACCCTATTAAAGGATAAAGAGGTATCTGGAGCTTGTGAAAATATACACTCCAGGTATTCCTGTATTTCTGGATCCTCTGTCACAAAAGCCTGGATTGAAGGCTCTTCTATGATTTTCTTTCCCTCAACCCCTGCTATGAGTGTCTGCGCTGCAAGATGAAAGACATGTGCAAGACAATGGATGTGAAAATTGGACTTTTTTGAGAAAAAACCAATGCCAGCAGTTTCCTGCTGAAGAAGCTCAATAAACTTGACATTTGCTGATGCATTGTCAAGATTGATTATTGAAATCTATAAGGCATGAATTAGTTTACATATAAAATTTAAGTTTAACTAGTTTTAATTTAAATAAAAGTTTACAAAAACATCATTTTACCTTATCCTTGATATTGTACTCTGATACAACTCTGTTGTATTTAGCCAGAATATTGGAGCTGGTATGCTTGTCAGGGAATGGGATAAAATCCAAGAGCATTCTTTTTAGCTGGAACTGGGAATTCATCCAGTGAACTGTAAATGCAATAAAAGAGTTCATGGTTGAAGAAGTCCATATATCTGTTGTCAAAGCAAGCTTTGAATCAACCTTGCTAAGAAGTTCAATTTTTTGCTCCTCATATTGCTTGTGTGTGTTCTCCAAGAATGTTTGAAAATATTCATGCTTGGGAAAGGAGGTCTTGGCCAATTTTTTGCTCAAGTGATCACAGTGTGATTCAAAAATATGACTCAGAACTGGATCATCAACAACAGTAAATGTCAAACCAGCGCAAATAATCCATATCATGACTTGATCAATCAAATCAATTTAGGATAAAATTGCTCAAACTCCAACCAGTGCAAGCTCATCATCTTGCTTTTGCTTTTTGTTTGTTTCACGCTTAATTAGCTTAGCAGCTTCAGGATGATGTTTTTCAATATGGCTATATAAGGATTTGATTGGACCCTTTGACATAACATATATTCTAAAAATTAGATTTTATTGTTATTGTTATTTAAATATACCCATATTTAGGAGTCTCAATGGGAGGAACAGGATGAAAAAGCTTACAGCAAGCTTTTTAGGTATTTGTTGCAAAAGTAACAGCTTCAAAGCCCCGGGCAGGAATTGAACCCGCTCCTAGCCACCAGGCGGGGCTAGCGGGCAGGGGAGATTCACCTGCACCTGGATTTTTGCTTTTCAAAGTAAATCCAGGTGCAGGAACCATTCCCGCCCTGGTGGCAGCTGAGGGGCCTGATTTGGGCCCCAAAAGCTATTCCCAAGCCTTGGTGGGTTTGGCTGGGCCTGGGCAGGCTATTGATAGCTGCCCAGTAAACCCAGACCAAGCCCACCCTCCATTAAGTAATTTGGGGTCTCCAATTGGGGACCCCTTTTTTAATCAAGTTCTTTGGGCTCAAGAGAGCCTGTAAAGCCAGTCCAAAAATGGTGATCTAATTGGTAAAAACCCCAAAACCCCAAAAGCCAAACCTGCCAAAATCAATGGCCAGCCAAGCCAGGATGGACCATCAAAAAGCCAAACAACTGTTAATGAAAACCCCAAAAATAACCATGAAGCAGCCAACCAAACAGCAGAACCTGAAATGCCAAACCTTGCCACACAGATAGCATCAGAAGAATACCCAGAGGCACCTGCATGTGAGTAAGTATATAAATCAGAAGCATTTGAAAAAGTTTTGTATTGTCATCCTTACCAAATAAAGTTGTTATGAACCTTTGGTTCACCAATTTGTTTCCATACCTATTTTTGATACTCTTCCATCTGCATACACTCAAGCGTCAGCACCCCTATACTGGGATAAATAGCCAGACTCCAGTTGATAAACCCAAAGCCTTTAACTACTACCACCCACCCAACGCTCCATTTGGCCCTGTGCATTTCACTGAGTATCCTTCCAATCCTGACCACAAACCCTGGACATTGGAAGACTTGCAGTGGTACACCCGCCCAAACGCTCCCAAGGAGCCCTACCAAATTGTCCAAGATGGCAAAGCAATCACCATTTACCCTATGATCTTCAACAGGAAGTACAACAATACTGCCGCCTACTTGGTCCCCATGGAACTGCCCCCAACACCCAAACCAACTATCTCAACCCCCCACTTTTGATACCTCTGGACAGAGTAGTCAATTCCTGGGAGTGCTTTACCTTGCGCTCACGGGATTGATTGACTCTGCCTTGCCAGCAGCTGGACCTTGGGCTGTGGCTTGGAAGGACCTTTCCTACCTGGTAAAGTTAGGTCCCATCATCTGGTGGGTCATGCCAGTACCTGCTTTGACTCCTCCCTCACCTGCTGGAGCCCCACAGTACTCCTGGTATTCTGACATTATGACAATCCACCCCAAACTTGGTAACCTGGGCCCCAAGATGTTATTAGCACTTGGGGCTACTTGTATATTTGTTTTTATGATTATCACTTATTACTGTTATTTGTGGCTATCATACCAAATTTCCTCCATGTGGAAGAGAACAACCTGGACCTTAGATGATTCTAAGGATGCTCCAGAGAGCAAAGACCCGACCACAGCGGCCTCCTCCCAAGTACAGAACGTCATCGTGAACCAAACCACCTCCAATGTGACCATGCCCCAGATGGGCAAGCTCAGTCTAGAGGAAGCTAGAAGAGCCATGTTTTTACTACAACTGCACTTCCTAGCCAATGCTGCTGCCTATCCCAACAACACAGTCAAAGTCTTGGGAGGAGCATCCATGCTAACAGGAGACGCCCTAGACTGGTTTGGCAAAGCCACCGCCAACAACATAGAGTTTTACTTAGACTATGCTCAATTTGAGGCTGAACTAATGGCCACAGGAGAGGACCAGATACCCGTCACTTTGCCTTCATGACCCTATTAGAATTCAAGCAAAACGGCCGCCCACTCCAGATCTACATAGAAGAGTTCACCAAACTATAGACCCGTGCTATGCTGGACAACAAATTGGCTGCCATCCTATTCAGAAAAGGCGTGAACCCAGGGTTAAAGGACCTCCTAAAGCACCCCCCACAATTGGATTAGAAGAACTGATTGTGCTCTGCCAAGGACTAATCTTAAACCAACAAAACCCATGGCGCCGCCCCCCATGGTCCCCGGATGGCCAGAAGCCCCACTGCAGCCAGACCAGCCATGACACCTGAGGAGTTGCAATAACATTGCAGAGACAGGTTATGTTTCCACTGCCATGAAGCAGGACACCAGACCAGGGCCTGTCCCAGAAGAAACCAAACTTCAGGCTCCCTTGCCCAATTAAACACTGCCTCTCAGTCTTATAAGTATATCATAGTGACCCTAGAAGTGGGAGATAAAGTATTTCACAAAAAGGCTTTCTTAGACACAGGGGCTGAAAAAAGTTTCATTGACCCCGCATTAGCGTCCAAGCTGGAACTCACCCCCTCAGATACTCAATTCCAAGTCACTATGGGAAATGGCTCAACTGACATTGGCCAAGAATGTAACCAAAACCTCAAGCTGAAGATTGGGCAAAACACCTACCCCTTGTCTGTTATCTTGTTGAAAGGATTACCACACCCATTGATACTTGGAGACTCCTGGGCTGACAAGCATGGTGTAATCCTGAACTATTGTGACCAAACTGTAACCCTGGGAAAGGGGCCTAACCCTGACACTGTACCCATTCAGCTGAGCCCACACATAGTACCCCCCCACCAAAATCATGACCTTGCAATTGGACCCTTGCTCAGGGAAGCTGCCCTCAGCCCTCAAGAAATGGGCCAGTGTCTTCAGCAAAGAGGTGGCAACTCAACTACCTGAACACTCTATCTACGACCACGCTATTGACTTACTCCCTGATGCGCAACCCAGCCACGGCCCCATCTATAGTTGCAACCACAAAGAACAGGTGGCCTTGAAAGCGTACATTGAAGGCATGACCAAGAAGGGATTTATCTAAGTCTCAAAGGCCCCATGCTCTTCCCCCCTACTATTTGTTGGGAAGAAAGATGGGGGAATGAGACCTTGTGTAAACTACCAGAAGCTGAACAAAATCACAGTAAAAAAACCAATACCCCATACCTAATGCCAATGACCTATGTGATTTCTTGACTGGAGCACAAGTATACTCTAAGATTGACCTCCAAGATGCTTTCAACCAAATCCAAATCAAAGAAGGAAATGAATATGAAACAGCTTTCAAAACTTGATATGGACTCTATGAATACATAGTCATGCCATTTGGGCTATGCAATGCCCCTAGCACTTTCCAGAGGATGATTAACTTGGTCCTTGGAGAATACCTGGACCAATTCTGCGTGGCATATCTTGACAACATTCTTATATATAGCAAAACACATGAAGACCACCTCTGCCACCTGGACCTCATCTTGGAGAAACTAGCAGCAACCAACCTTCACGTCAAACTCAAGAAGTGTGAGTTCTTCCAACCTGAGGTAGAATTCTTGGGCTACATAGTACAAACTGGTGGATTTGTCATGGCCCAAGATAAAGTGGATGCGGTCACAGCTTGGCCCACCCCCACCTGTTGGAAAGATGTTAGGAGTTTCCTGGGGCTAGCAAACTACTGTAGAGATTTCATCAAAAAAATTTCTCATATTACTCTGCCCCTGACCTGCCTTTGCTCAGACAAAGTCCAGTTTGAGTGGACCCCTGACTGTGTTATTGCCTTTGAAGCCCTGAAGTTGGCCTTCACCTCTGCGCCTGTGTTAGCCATGCCTGACCACCCAAAGCCGTTCATTCTGGAAAACAACGCTTCCAACTTTGCCCTGGGAGGGGTGCTTTGTCAGGAAGGAGGGGATGGTATGCTACATCCTGTAGCATATTACTCCAAAAAGATGATCCCTGCTGAAGGAAATTATCCTATATATGATAAAGAAATGCTAGCTATAATGAAGACCCTGAAGCACTGGCAAAGATACCTATGCGGCGCTGAGCACCCAGTAAAGGTCCTAACAGATCACAAAAACCTGGTTTACTTCTTCAAACCACGCCAGCTTAACCAACGACAAGCAAGATGGGCCCTAGAACTGGCAGACTACGTAATAGAAATTGACTATAAACCCGGCAAAGTAAACATTGTCCTAGATGCCCTAAGTAGAAGAGCCAACCTGATCCTGTCCTCCACCAAGTTGAGAGATCACAACACCCATACCCTTTTGGATACAACCAGTGGAAGAATACAGCTAAACTACCTGAAAATTGTTGCTAAGAAATTGGACTTATTAAAAGCCCAGGCAAAGGAACCTGTTGTCAAAACTATGGTCTCAGAACTCTCAACACAACTAGACAGCCCCTTGTACAAAAGAGGTTACTCACTAAAAGGAACTACCCTACTGTTCCGAGGAAGAATCTATGTACCAGAAGGATTAGCTCAGATTTCCATACTAAAGGACTATCACAACTCGGAACTAGCTGGCCATCTGGGCTGCCACAAAACCCTTCAAAGCATCAAAAGGAATTACTTGTGGCCCAAGATAGACACAGATGTTATCAACCACATTGAGGGCTGTGAAACATGTGGGTTTACCAAAACAAGATGCTCTAAGCCAGAAGGCCTCCTCTGCCCCTTAGACATCCCTTCAGGCCCCTGGAAATAGGTATCCATAGATTACATAGTTGAACTCCCACCCTCCAAAGACTACAATGCAATTCTGGTGATGGTTGACCGCTTCACCAAAATGGCCTACTTTGTCCCCACCACTACCCATTGCACTGCCGCTTAAACCGTCATACACTTTCATGACCAAATACTCACCCAACACGGAACCCCAGAGGAAATAGTGACAGACCGAGGACCACAGTTCACATCTCATTATTGGGTGCAAGTGATGAAAGACCTAGGAATCAAAAGATGTGTGTCTACTTCCTATCACCCCCAGACCAAAAGCCAAACCAAAAGGGTAAACCAGATTCTGGAACAGTACCTCTGATGCTACGCAAATGCCAATCAAGACAACTGGGCAGACCTATTATCCACAGCCCAATATGCTTACAATAGCAAAGATCAAGCGTCCACCGGGATGTCCCCCTTCAAAGCTAATTATGGATTTGACCCCACTTGGGACCCCAAGATTGGAAACCAGGAGTCTAACAAAGCAGGTAGAACCTGGATGGAACACATCCACAAAACCCAGATGACCTGCTCCCAAAACCTAACCTGCGCAGTACAGACTTACAAAGCCTTCACTGATAGAAAGTGCACCCCTGGAAAGCCACTAGAGATTGAGGACAAGGTCTACCTAGACTCAAGGAACATACCCCTAAATGTCCCATGCCAGAAGCTAGCTCACCAAAGAAGCGGCCCCTACCAGATCACAGGCCAAGTAGGCAAAGTAGCTTACCGTCTGAAGTTACCTGACACCTGGAAAATACATGATGTATTCCATCGATCCTTGCTGTTCAAAAAAGACAGAACATCCCTACCCCACCATAAACTGAAGACTTCCCCTCTGCCCATCCTGGTAGGGAGATCCTTTGAACATGAAGTAGAGTATATACACGGCAACCACACCCACTACTGTAAGCCACAGTACTACGTCAAATGGCTAGGATACCCGCCCAAGGAAAGCACCTGGGAACCCGCTGACAACCTTGCCAACACAGCTGATGCTGTCTGCCAATATTGAGAGAAGAAGAAAGCCAAGTCCGGTTTAGAAGGGGATAGTGTTACAAAAGTAACAGCTTCAAAGCCCCGGGCGGGAATTGAACCTGCTCCTAGCCACCAGGCGGGGCTAGCAGGCGGGGGAGATTCACCCGCACCTGGATTTTTGCTTTTCAAAGTGAATCCAGGTGCGGGAACCATTCCTGCCCTGGTGGCAGCTGAGGGGCCCGCTTTGGGCCCCAAAAGCTATGCCCAAGCCTTGGTGGGTTTGGCTGGGCCTGGGCAGGCTATTGCTAGCTGCCCAGTAAACCCAGACCAAGCCCACCCTCCATTAAGTAATTTGGGGTCTCCAATTGGGGACCCCTTTTTTAATCAAGTTCTTTGGGCTCAAGAGAGCCTGTAAAGCCAGTCCAAAAATGGTGATCTAATTGGTAAAAACCCCAAAACCCCAGAAGCCAAACCTGCCAAAATCAATGACCAGCCAAGCCAGGATGGACCATCAAAAAGCCAAACAACTGTTCATGAAAACCCCAAAAATAACCATGAAGCAGCCAACCAAACAGCAGAACCTGAAATGCCAAACCTTGCCACACAGATAGCATCAGAAGAATACCCAGAGGCACCTGCATGTGAGTAAGTATATAAATCAGAAGCACTTGAAAAAGTTTTGTATTGTCATCCTTACCAAATAAAGTTGTTATGAACCTTTGGTTCACCAATTTGTTTCCATACCTATTTTTGATACTCTTCCATCTGCATACACCCAAGCGTCAGCACCCCTCTACTGAGATAGATAGTCAGACTCCAGTTGATAAACCTGAAGCCTTTGACTACTACTGCCCACCCAACGCTCCATTTGGCCCTGTGCATTTCACTGAGTATCCCACCAATCCTGACCACAAACCCTGGACATTGGAAGACTTGCAGTGGTACACCCGCCTAAACGCTCCCAAGGAACCCTACCAAATTGTCCGAGATGGCAAAGCAGTCACCATCTACCCTTTGATCTTCAACGGGAAGTACAACAATCCTGCTGCCTACTTGGTACCCATGGAACTGCCCCCAACACCCAAACCAACCATCTCAACCCCCCACTTCTGATGCCTCTGGCCAGAGTAGTCAATTCCTGGGAGTGCTTTACCTTGCACTCACAGGATTGATTGACTCTGCCTTGCCAGCAGCTGGACCTTGGGCTGTGGCTGAGAAGGCCCTTTTCTACCTGGTAAAGTTAGGTCCCATCATCTGGTGGGCCATGCCAGTACCTGCTTCAACTCCTCTCTCACCTGCTGGAGCCCCACAGTACTCCTGGTATCCTGACAGTATTTGTATTCCCAATATACACTTTTTCTGAAATATTGAAAAACTCTCTAATATTTTTGCCTATTAATATTAGTTAAGAAATTAAGTAATATAACCTGTATCAATTTGACTTCCAGCTGTATCAGTTACTGTATCATGTGAATTATAAGAAATTTTTGGCTCATAATGTGCATTTTGTTGTACAGTTGGATTATAAAAAACACAAGAAGCTGTATACATATTAGCTTGTTCAGAGAAAACAGACACTGCACATGAGCGATGAGTGCATCTGCTACATAAATCACACAGATAGCTGAGCTCATTGATAATGAGAAGTAAGCATAAATCACAGTTCATTGTTTAAGAGTTGGTTTGGTGTATAGCTGAAAGATATTTGAAATAACAAGTGAAATGAAATCTTAGGTAACAATGGGTTTATAAAGCTTAGTTTCAAAATGACATTAGTAGCAGTGATTGGATTAGTTTGTAATTTAGATAAAAATAGATAGTACCAATATAATTATGTATTGTAGTTTAATTAGTTCCTGATAAGTTGAAACATTATTCTATTTTTTATGACTGAATTAAACATGGAATCACTTTGTTGAAGTTGATGTGAATTAAAGAATAAATTGATTTCTTATGAAATATTGATTTATTTATAATAAGTGTTTTTTAAAACCTATATGGTTTTGTAGAAAATTAAATTTCACATATTTTCATATATACTTTATATAATACAAAGATTACTTTATTATACACTTAAATGTCTTTTAAAATTTTGTGATTTGGTGTTTGCTTTCAAATTACCCTCTATTTTAAAAATGGGATGGCAGATGCCATCACATCTCAATTCTTAAAAGTTGCGGCACCCGCCTTTTGTGGAGCAGAATAAGGCGGGTGCTGCCATCCCAATCCACTTGGATGTGACACCCACCCTCACTCCGGAGGGTGGGTTGCTGCAGCTCCTGCAATTGGCTACTATTAAAAGTAGCCAATCATGGCCCGCACCCGCTCTCCATTCAAATTTCCCGCGGGAAATTTGAGCAGGCGCGGGATTTGCCCGGGGTGCTGCTTTGAAATAAAGCAGCACCCCAGGAAAAAACCAAAGCAGCCCTAGTTTTAGTGGGTCCAATTACAATTAGGTCTCAAGTAGGGCTACTTTGGAAGAGAAATGGGACAATTACAGCATTTGCCGTAATCACCCTGTTCGCTCTTCCCCGTTTTCGTTATTCGGATTCCCCAATATGGGGGAATCTGAAATAACAAAAATGGATTCTGGAGGAAGAATATCTTCTTCCTCTGGAATCCAGTGCCACTTGGCTGGCATCTGGTGGAGAATCCACCAGATGCCAGTTGAGTGTGTGCCAGCCCTTTGGGCTTGGCAGGATAAAAGATAAGCCTTCGAAAAACATACTAACTTTTCATTAGCGCTAAAACTAAAAACCAGAGTATCTCAGTAAATACTAAACCAATTTTAACATTTAATATCTCATTTTAAAGCCAAAGAGCAGCTCTATATTTTGAATAATTTTTATAAAATAATATGATAATTTAAATAATAAAACAATATTTAATATAATAGATCATGTAATTAGATAAGGTTTATTTTGAACTCATTCTTTAAAATTTCTTGTGCCTCTTTAAGTTGGGCAAGAGTACTTGGGAGCATATGGGATCTACTAAGACCCAGAATATCAACAGACCCATTAAACTCCTGCTCTGAGGCTGCACTTGTAGCCTGGCAAGCCAATATAATCCTGGCTAGTTTTCCTAGCGTAGGGTACTGCTGGCTATACATCTAAAATATAAAATTAGTTATTTAAATCTTAGCATATTACCATCCAGAATTGGATAATGGGAGTTGCTCTGGGCTTAGAAGTTAGGTAAAATCCTAGCTCTCCTTCATTCTTTTCATTGTGCTCATTATTGAGCTCAAAGACATATTGAGCTCTTTGCATATCACTAATGCTTAAAACAGGCTCATCATTGTAGCCATCAGCTGATTTATCTTTAAACTCTTGATAAATAGCCTTGATGGCCTTTTCTGCTTTTGGATACAGCTCAGGTGCTGTTTTTTAAAGAAAAAGAGCTTATACGCTGGATCCAGCACTAAAAGTCAGCTTAATTAAATTTAATTTTACCTATCACCACCAGATAAATATCTGATGTAAAGTGATCAAAGTACTTCACAATTTTTTTCAGTTTATTGTAGGGGCCAGAAAAGCAAATCATCTGATGGCAACACTTTAAGTTCATCACTTAGTTTTTTTAAGATTAATAATTGACACCAGGGCATATGACAAGGAGCAGGAGTTAGTTGGGCAGACCAAAGATGTGGTTGAATCAAATATCTCCAGGCAGAAAGTGAGCCTTCCAAAAATGTCCCATTTTAAAGATGACATTTCTTCAGAATTGACAACTCCTTTAATTGCCTATATATTATTAAAAGATTATTTATGATACATACCTCTTTATTTTTTAATGCCTGTTTTAACATGGCATAGGTAGAATTCCATCTTGTTCTTACATCAAGTACAGGATTGGATTTATCAATTAGGTTATACTCTTGGTAAATGTGAAGTGCTTGTAGAAGCTGCACAGATCTTTTTATCTTAAAAAGTAATTTTCTAAGATTGTAAGTCAGGTTGAGCTTTTTTGCCCCATCATTTTGAGAGCATGCAGGAGTGTCTTCAAATGTTTTCATTAGCTCATCAAGAGCTTCTTGTGTCCCAAAGCTCAAACCAGGAAGAAATACTTGAATAGGAGGCTCTTTTTTTACTGCAATGCCATCAATTCCAAGAATAAGAGTCTGTGCAGCTAGATTTAATACATGAGCAATACATCTTATGTGAAAGTTTTTTTGTATCAAAGAAATTTGAAGAGGATCTACTTGCTGACAGAAGCTCAATAAACTTTGTATTTGAAGATGCATTATCCAAAGTAATTGTTGAAATCTAAAGCCATAGTAAAGTTAATAACTATGCATTAAAATATAAAGAGAAATTCACCTTTTCAGAAATGCCATATTTTTCAACAACAGTGGTATATTTTCCAGAATATTTTCACCAGTATGCTTTTCTGGAAATGGGATAAAGGCAAGCAAAATTCTTTTCAGTTCAAACCCAGAAGTAACCCAATGTGCAGTGAATCCAATATAAGACTCAGCATTTGCAGATGACCAAACATCAGTTGTTAATGCCAGTTTTGTATCAACCTCATTCAATAGACTCTTTTTTTCTTGGTCATAAGTTTGATGTATTGTTGGTAAAAGCTCCCAAAAATAGTCACACTTTGGAAATGTTTTTTGAATCGCTTTCCTTCCAGCAATAAAGTGTATTCTTCAAAAATGTTTTTTAATATTGGATCCTCAACAACACTAAAGGGCATGCCTGCTCAGATAATCCAGATCATAACCTGTCAAATAAGGTCTTCTTGGGACTTAATTCTTGACAAGCCTATAACAGATGAATCCCCAGTCAGCTTTCTCTTTCTGCTTAAGGGGGGTTCAATTAATTCATGTTCTTCAGGGTGTTTTTTCTTAAGATGAGACATTAAAGATTTTGTACACCCTTTGGAAATTCTATTAAGTTAGTAAATTAAGATATTTATAAATTATTACCCATATTCTGGATCAACTGTAGGGTTTACTGGAAAGCATAACTTGCAAACTGCTTTTTGGGTAAAGTTTTTCCTCTTAAAAGCTTTTCACTGATATGAAAAAAATCCTTGGGAGTTTTGTACACTAAAATAATTAGCTTGAATTTAAAAAATATTTACCTGAAACACTCTGAGTAGTAGACAACTCACTAAGACCTTCTGGCTCCAAGGCATAAAGAGAATCATCAGCCAGAGTTTCACAGCTTGTATTAACTTTGCAAACTTTGCAAATAAAGGAAAAATTGCCCATATGACCAGAAGCGTCAGAGTCTGTACAGAGCAGGTGAACAGAACTATGACACATTTTACAAGTAATAAACTGGCTATCATCAATTGCTGCTTTGCAGTGTTCACAGTCCATTTTTGATCAAAGTTTACTAGGAGTAAGGTTCAATTCAAGAGTGAGCTTTGTTATTTATTAGTTAAGTGCTGGTAATATATACTTGATAAAATAAGTCACATGTGTAAAACTGGGAATTATTTGCTTCAAATCTACTGGGTAGATGGATTAAAACTAGGAGTTTTTGTTTCAAATCTACTGGATAAATGGATTAAAACTAGGAGTTGGTTGCTTCAAAAAAAGAATAAATGATTGGCCTTTTGACCAGGGCTCCGCACTTCCTAACATCTACTGGATGTGGAAGGAAACGATTCCAAGAGAATCTTCTTTGAGAAGATTCTCTCGAAACCGTTTCCAGATTTCGGACGGGTGGCTTCTTTTTATAAAAGGAGCCACCCGTCCAAAATCTGACGCAGCCCTAGTCTCGAGTTTAATCGAGGTGCTCCAGCTGGGCTGCTTCGGCCCAACCCCAGTTAGCCCCGGCCGGTTTCTGGCTCTGGGTCACTTCAGTTCAAATAATTATTTTGGATTGTTTAAATATTTATGGGTTCCGTTTTGGCTGTAGCGGCTCGGGGCTGGAAGCTAGCCGAGACTGAGCCGAAGCATCCCTATGCTTAATTGGAGGTTCGATTTACATCTGCTTAATTCAGTTCACCTAGTTGGATCAACTTCCGCTATTTACGGCTGCTCTTGGGTTGAAATCCAGGGACTGGGGTTTCGCTTGCAGGACATATGGGCTAAGGTAAGCTCATCTTTTAGACAGCTGTTTTTAGCTGGGGTTGAGAGGAAGCTCGGGTACGGTGAGCGTGGTTGGATTATACGCGATCCTGGGATGGATCCCATGACGGGTAAATTATCAATGGAGTAGTCGTGGCGGGGATGCTCGAGAGATCTTGATTTTATGGGTGGTTTGAATTAGGATTTTAAACTCGGGGTTCCTTGAAACGAGAAGATGAAAAATCATTGTTTGGGAGAGACATGGGTCTGCAGTTGGGTTGGGTTATGCTGCGGGATGGACTGTTTAATTTAAATGTTAAATTTAAATGTTTAATTTAAATGTTTGATTTAAATATTAAATTAAATGTTAAATTTAAAGGTTAAAATTAAATGTTAAATTTAAATGGCACATGGAAGGCACTCCCGACAAATCGTATCTAGGATATGACTTTATCAAAATAAAATCCAAAATAAAGCTGGATTATATCGGACTTGACATTTATAATTTTGTTGGGCAGGGCTGTTTAAACCCGAAACAGAAGGTACAAGATGTGTGCAGGATCTTCTTGAAGGGGATTGATTTAGGATTTAAACTGTGAATCAAAGCAGAGATCATATCTCTGAAACAGTGTAATGGAAGCGGCTACAGGTGCGTACATGGGGTTAAAGCATTGTGGATGTACATAAGGCTAAGCTTTGGAATATGTTGGGCTCGATGTATCTTTGTTATTGGCGTATCGATATGGCGTTTGGTTTAGAATCGCGTTCGATCTTCCAAAGATAGATTGGCATTTGAAGTACGATCTAGGTTTACAAATGATAGTGTTGGCATAATTGCCCGAAATCTGAGAAACTTGAAGCAGCGGATCTTAGTTTATAAGCATATAAATACAAAGTAGACATAGTCATAGTGTGGCATGGGTTCGTTTACACCAAAGGCATCCAGCGACAGAAGCGCACTTGAGGCTGCAAGTGAAAGCGTACCCATCCTGGGCTACGAGCAAAAGTCAATTGACATTTTACACATCACATTCAAGTCAGCATGCGACGAGCTCAAGAAAATACTGCGCCTCTCCTGGCCCGTTATCTTTGGGGAGCTTATCCAAACGTTGCCCTTGATTTACAACCTGCGAATGGTCGGCATGCTGGTAAGGAAATTATTTAATCGTGACTAACGCATATGCAGGGAACCAAAGGCAAGGTTCATTTAGGTCGATTCCTTATTTTTTAGAGACGGCCTCGGCCACTTTGGCAACCATGCTGTTCCAAACCACCGCCATGCCCATCCCGATGGGGATCTATATTGCTTTGGAAACCCTAGCTAGCCAGGCCTTTACCGGCTCGGGGCATCTGCACAATGTTGGTGTATACTCCCAGAGGGCGCTCCTTCTGTCGATGATCTCGGTTCTACCAGCAGTTGGCATTTGTCTCAATAGCCACTGGATACTGCTAAGTTTGGGACAGGACCCTGAGCTTGCCTACTTGGCCTCGTGTTTCTTGCGCTACTTCATCCTGGTCATTCCAGCATTTATTTTTAATGAGGTGTTTAAGAAGTTCTTTGCTGTCCAAGGTAAGGCAGATGCAGTATGGTTTAACCTTCAGGGATGGGGCGGGTGCCGTTTTATGTTTCGCTGATCTCTGCTCCGTTGCACATTACCATGGTCCATGTCATGGTTCTTCCCGAACACTTTGGTTTGGGGCTGATTGGCATTCCTCTTGCCTCGGCCCTGATTGCCTGGACATCATCGGCGCTGCTGCTTGTGGCGGTTGCGACCACGTCAGCGCGACAGTGTTGGGGTGGGTTCTCGCGCGAAGCGCTTCGAGGGTGGGGGGAATATATGCGCATTGCATTTCCTGGTATGGTGATGGTGGCGGGGATTGTGTGGCCGATTGAGTTCATCTCCTTTGTGGCATCGTACTTTGGACCCCATGCTCTATCATCGCAGTCTATCACCAACACCATCTTCCAGATGATGCTGCTGGTGCACGCCGGCATTTCCAGCGGCTCAGCAATTGGGGTTGGTAACCATTTGGGGGCCTCCCTTCCCAACCGCTCGCGGCTCTCAGCCCACGCGGTGCTCATCTTTTGCGCCATCCTCGGGACGATGCAGTCACTCGGATTGCTCCTGTGGCGGGATACAGTGGTTGGATTCTTCACTAAGGATGCTGCTGTCCATAAGCTAGCAATAGAAACAGTCACTGTGGTGGCCTTGTCTCAGCCTTTCAAAGCACTAGGATCCATCTCCAGTGGCATCCTACGGGGGCAGGGGAGGCAGCGGGTCAGTGCCTTATTTAAGTTATCTGCGTGCTACCTGCTGGCGCTTCCCCTTGGCATGGTGTTAGCCCATCGGTACAAGATGGGTCTGCTTGGGCTGTGGATTGGCGTTGGTGTATCATGGGTCTATACCGCACTTGGAGAATTGGCAGCTGTCCTGAACACGGATTGGAACCGGCAAGTCTTCCTTTGCCAGCGGCGTATGAACGCCTACGGAAGGGATGTCGGCGGAACCTTTTTATGAAGTGGCTTAGTCATCCTCCTAATTCCAAGTTCAAGCTTATAGATGAGAGCAGTTAATATTTCAAAATATATCCATTCATAATAAAGTTGACAAGCTTCATTAAGTTCTCCTTATCAAGCTCAGCAAACGGCTACTTTCAAACCCATTGTATCCTTAAATTTACACCATAAATTCGATCCAGGATATAGGTTTGAAGCTTAAATAACAGCTTGCCCCAATCTTCTAGGCGTGAACCCCATACCTATCTGGAACAAGGTTGTTTCGGCCAATCCCTGCTCTGGATACTCGTTACAAACAATCACTTTAAACTAAATAAATATCAAGCCCCGCCATTCCGGCTTAACGGTCCAGACTAGGGCTGCGTCGTCCCACCCCTGGACAAAACCCGGCACTGCCCGAAGTTTCTGAAAATGTGGAAGGTAATATATTTTTATTTGAAGCTGATTCATAATCCGATCTTCCAGAAGGCCGGAAAAAATAATATCTTTGTCCGGGGGTGGGACGACGCAGCCCTAGTCCAGACCTAAAGCTAGACCGAACCGTCCCTAGACGGAACCGTGCCAAAGCACCGCGACTTAGTCCCATATATCAAATGTCACCAATCTTCACCATACTTCTTATAAATTTCTATCCTAACTCTTTAACAAAGCTTGCTGGGTAACCAAATCCGATTTCCAAAACTAAATCAACCTCCCTATACCCCAATATACTTTGATGCACCCACGGGCAAATGTAGATGATATATGGATCTTGATTGGTTTGACAAGCCGATATATATACTTGATTTATAAAACTGTAAGCTTCGGGGGAACCCCCATCTAGGCCGAGTATTTTTATGTACCGCGAACCCAGGTATCCTCAACCTGGGGGTGGTAAACTTTGAGGGAGCCTCTGGTAGCTTCGGGAAGAAGATGGTCAGCGTTAAGCTAAACCCAGCAGGTTCACTCCAACCCCTGGCTTTAAACCCCAACCAGGCCTAAACGAAAGGAAGCTGCCCCCAAATAAAGGTAGAAAATCCCACTTTGAGGGGCGGCAGCCCAAGTACGATACATCAAGGAACCTAAAGGCCAAGATGTCACTTAAAACTTACTGGGTAATGCCACAACATCCTTGATTGCTCCCTCCTGGGAAATCCTCCTCCCAAGAAAAGACTCAACTGTCAAGTGGAAATATGACACTAATACCAGGATGAAGTATTGCCTGTAACAGTTATTCAGAGTGTGGTGCCCCTGGGAGGACACCGATGTATGTCCTGGGTCAAATCCAGGGACTTACTGGGTTGGTGTGGAATTCTTCAAGTGGCAGAACTCCAGGGTCAAAGCATTATACTGAGCTTGCAGATATGAACCCCTTTCCAGCACTTTATCGCCAAACATCCTAGCATCTGAACCATGTATCTTTACATCTTCCTGCCCTTGCCCCTCCTCTGGCGCAAATGGTTCCTGGAAGATCCCTGCAAACTCACTGCTACAGAACCATTTCCCTCTTGATGCCCGCTTCAAACCTTTTGCCATCCTAGTCCTAAATTCACCAGGAGTTTGGCTGCATGAAAACTTCCTGCACCATTGCCTATACCAATCTTCTTGCCAAACAGCTGGGTAGCATAGATGAAGGAAGTTTTCCATGGCCAAAACACTTTTAAAACTTGTAGGGGTCATGGTAGTCTTCTATTACAGCAGAAGGAGGGTCCCCTTAGATACCTTCTGATTTGCCACCATTCTGTAGCCCTCTTGACCAGCAGGTCATTCTGTATGACTTATGAATTCCTGAGAAGGTCTTCAGGTATTCCCCAGATAGAGATCCTTTAGCTGGTAAAGCTACTGGATGTGTAGATGTAAAGATCTCAAGATACCAAGGCCGGATCCAGAACAAGATCCTTTCAACTTCTCATCCAACCAAAGATTTATACCCCCTGTTTCCAGCTCTCCTCTTTGGGATGTCTTGCTTCAAACGCTTGAGCTGTTCAGTGCAAGCTTACCCTAAATTAAGATGGGCCACCAAGCTTACTCTCTCAGCACCCTAGAGCTTTCCCTGGTGTTCTCTGAACCATTCTTGAAGCTTTGAGCTTCCAACCGACGGTGATATGTGGTGAACTGAGCCTTGAAGCTATCCAAGGGTCGCACTGCCCACCATCTTGGAATGCTTCAAAGTTTTCATGGATCTCCTGGGATATGAACAGAAAGTCAGTCTCTCACTGATGAAATGGCTTGGAGGGGTGGCACTTTGTCCTCCAGAGCGGTAACCGCTCCCTGGCTCCCTTGAAAGTTTCTGGGTGATCAAGCTCAGTTGATCTGCATAGCAAATTGCTGGACTTTTCCCAGTAGTTGGGAGGGATGCATCAGAGCCAGGCTGGAGCAAGCTGAAGGTGCACACAAAAAAAGCTGGCCCAGCCAACTTCCAATGGCAGCCGGGGACAGAAGCGGGTGATAATGCTAATGCAACGCAAAAATGCATCAAGTACCACTAAAAGCGTAACCACACTCAAAGCCAATGATACTGTCAGGATTGATAATTCATTACCCCTGGAAATCTGGGCCCAAGGGCAGGATTCAAACCCTGAACCTGGATTCCTGCAGGACGCTGATCCCATGGACCAGGAGCCTATCCGCCCGCGTTTTGCTGAGGTCAAGCTCCCAGGAGCTGAGGCCCCTGCTAAGTCCCAAAGCCAGAATACCAGCACAGGTTCAACTATGGTGGTGCCCAAGGAGGAGCCTCTAAAATTGTCTAATGGAGGCAGAGAAGGTGCCTCTGTGAACTTCATGAACTTGAAGTCCTCTTGGGTAACCAATCAAATTCAACTACCAAAGGAAACCCTGGGTTTTGGGCCCAACCCTGTGACCATAGCCCAAAATCAAGAAAATCATGTGATCAATTTGGATGTTCTGGCCAATGAAAGAACACCCAGCTGAGGCGCCATTTCACCGCTCCTGCACCCAGGCCTCCTGGCCACCCGCCCAATTTCCCCCGATATTTTGATGAAGCCCTTATGAAAAATACTAAGTCTGGAGGCGGGATGCTATATATGCCTATAGATTCTGCGCTCAAAACTTATTGCCATTTTTGAATAAAGGTTATGTTATTTTGACTTACACAACTACTGCCTTATTTTGTATTTGCTATCTACCAATTCAGTTCAAGATTCCCTGCCCCACAGCCCACAGTTTTCTGTCCTCCTGGTATACCCTTTGGACCCATGCATTTCACTGACTACCCTCTGAAACCCAAATACAAGGACTACATCCCAGAAAAGATACTTGAACTTGATCCTTTGGCCCACATACAATCTGCAGTTAGATATAACCGACAAGGCCCATGGATATTTTCAACACCTAAGTTTTTCAGAGGAAAATTCAACTATCTTCCTGCTTACAGCCTACCCATGGAACCGCCTTTGACCCCAAACCCTATGCCTGCTTCCTTGTCTGACCTTCCAACTGACCATACTGGCAAGCACTTCAGAATTGTGTACATCACCCTCATAGGGGTGATTGACATTATCATACCAGCTGCTGGCCCGTGGTCCTGGGTGGGAAAGTCTGCCTCCTACCTTTTAAAGTTAGCTCCCCTTTGTGGTGGGCTTTGCCCGCAAAAAACCCAGCCCAAGTTACCCCTGAAAACAATGGGCCGGCCGCCCAAGACTGGATCCCTGCCATTATGGCAATCTTTATTAAACCTGGTACCCTGAGCCCCAAGATGTTGTTATTTCTTGGGGCATCTTGTATGTTTTTGTTATTGATAATCACTTATTACACCTATAAGACAACCATGAACCTGATCTCTTCCATGTGGAAGAATGTGAACCCAAATGACCCAAAGAAAACTAACACCACTACCGCTGACGCCAACAAAGCTCCCTCTTCCCAAGTGCAATATGGGATTGTGAATCAATCTCTCACAAAGGTAGAGATGCCTCAGATGGGGAGGCTTACACTCAAGGAATCTCAATGTGCCATGCCGGTCCTCTGCCTGCATTTCCAAACCAACACCCTCTCTTACGCCAGTGACACCAAGAAGGTACTTGGGGTTGCTTCTATGCTATTGGGGGACGCCTTAGACTGGTTTGGCAAGGCCAATACTGAAGACGTAGAGTTCTGCTTAGACTACACCAAGTTCAAGGCTGAGTTAATGGCCACTGGGGAGGATTGTTACACTAGATTCTACGCCCTGAACTCCCTGTTAGAAATCCAACATGGCCCCTGACCCATCCAAGCCTATATTGACAAATTCCTCAGACTGAAAACCTGCACCCAACTTGAGGACAAACTGGCAGCCATTATCTTCCAAAAGGGAGTCTCCTAGAAATGAAGGACCTGTTGAAGCATCACCTGCCCACCCTCAGCCTAGACAAGCTAATTCCCCTGTGCAAGGGTCTTAGCATGAACCAAGAGAACACTGGCTCCTCCCAGACCTGTCAACCCCAAACACCGACCCCCAACAGAACAGGAATGGCACCCAAAGAGCTCCTTTGAAACTATCACAAAGGACTCTGTTTCCACTGCCATGAGGTGGGCCACTTGACTAGAGCCTGCCCTAAGAAGAACACTGCCCCAATCTCACTGGCACAAATAAACACTTCTACCCAGTCTTACAAATTCATCCAAGTGACCATAGAACTATTGGGAAACAAGTGCCAGACCAAAGCTTTTATTGATACAGGAGCAGATGAAAGTTTCATTGACACCAGCCTGGCAGAGGAAAAAGGCTTGACAGCCTCAGAGAGTAGCCTACAAGTAGTCATGGGAAACAGCTCTTTGGACACTGGCTATGAGTGTTAACAAGAACTTCTGTTGAAAATTGGACACAATGTGTACCCGTTGTCCCTGATCCTCTTGCCAGGACTACCCCACCCCCCTTATACTGGGTGACTCCTGGTCTGTCAGACATGGCCTGATCCTGAACTATTGCAAACAAACTGCCACAGTGGGCCAACCTGAATCTTGTGATACCTTTTTTTGCATGAGCCATGGCCAAACCCCTACCAAAAAACTCCTAACCATAAAGATAGAACCTAGCGTTGGGATACTACCTACTCCCCTCCAGAAATGGAACCATGTGTTTAGTGAAGAAGAAGCCACAAAACTACCCAACCATTCAATCTACAATCACGCCATAGACCTACTACCAGGGGCCCAACCTCACCATGGCCCCATCAACAGCTGTAACCACCACAAACAAGTAGCCTTGAAAGCATACCTGGAGGATATGACAAAAAAAGGTTTTATCTGAGTGTCAAAGGTCCCTTGCTTGTCACTCATGCTGTTTATAGGGAAAAAAGATGGTGAGATGTGTCCATGCGTAAACTACCAGAAACTTAATGACATTACAGTGAAGAACCGCTATCCCATCTCCAATGCTGACAACCTCTGTGATGTACTGACTGGAGCCCAGGTGTACTAAAAAATTGACCTTAGAGATGTGTTCAATCAGATCCAAATCAAGTACAGAGACAAATACAAGACAGGTTTCAAACCCCAATATGGGTTGTAAAAGTACCTAGTAATGCCATTTGGCCTGCGCAACGCCCCCAGCACTTTCCAAAGGATAATCAATACTTTCCTAGGTAAATACCTTGGCAGATTCTGTGTTGCATATTTGAACAACATCTTCATATACAGAAAGTCACACAAAGAGCACCTCCAACACCTGGACTTGATACTGAACAAACTCTCCCAAGCCAACCTACACGCCAAACTTAAGAAATGCAAATTCTTTCAGACTGAGGTTGAATTCCTGGGATATGTGGTGAAGACTGGCGGGTTCTTATGGCACAGAACAAAGTAGAAGAAATAACAGCTTGGCTGGTACCCAAATGCAGAAAGGATGTGAGAAGTTTTCTGGGCCTGGCAAATTATTGCAGGGATTTCATCCAAAAGATTTCTCACATTACTCTGCCCCTGACCTGTCTTTGCTCTGACAAGATCACCTTTTCCTGGACTCTGGAATGCACCACCGCCTTTGAAACCTTGAAACTTGCCTTCACCTCTGCCCCTGTCCTGGCCATGCCAGATCCCTCCAAGTCATTTGTTCTGGAGACCAACATGTCAGACTTTGCAGTGGGTGGGGTCCTTCTTCAGGAAGGAGGGGATAGTATGCTACATCATGTAGCATATTACTCCAAGAAGATGCTACCCGCTGAAGGGAATTACCCAATATATGACAATGAGATACTAGCTATAATGAAGAACCTGAAACATTTGTGCTGATATCTATGTGGCGCCAAATATCCAGTAAAGGTCCTGACAGACCACAAGAACTTGGTCTACTTATTCAAACCACACCAGCTTAACCAACAACAAGCAAGATGGGCCAAAGAACTGGCCAACTACACCCTGACCATAGGCTACAAGTCAGGAAAGATGAACATGGTACCTGGCGCCCTAAGTAGAAGAACTGACCTGGTGCCTACCCACATAGAAACCTGTGACCACCACACCCAAGTCCTCTTGGACACAGCAAGCCTAGGCATTCACCTGGGATTGATGAAAATCAGAGCCAGCAAACCAGAAGTACTAAGGGCCCAAACACTAGAAAAATTCACCAAAATCATGATCTCTGACCTCTCCAAATCCTTGAATAGCACCCACTACCACAAAGGCTACTTGTTGAAGGGAAAATCAATAATGCTCCACAATAGGATCTTTGTAACAGAAGGGAACATCAGAACCAATGTCTTGAGAGACTACCACAATTCCAAGATGGCTGGACACCCAGGTAGACTCAAGACCCTCTGGAGAATCAGAAGTAACTTTTCTTGGCCAAAAATGGATTGAGAATTAAGTGTGTACCTGAAGGGGCGTAAGGCCTGTGGGCGGACCAAAACTCACAGAAACAAACCTGAAGGACTGCTAAGACCCTTGAATATACCTCATGGACCTTGGAGATATATTTCCATGGACTAAATCATGGAACTGCCCTCATCCCTCTCCTTTAATGCAATCCTGTTCATGGTAGAGTGCTTCACCAAGATGGCATACTTTGTGCCAACCACCACCCATTGCACGACAGCAGAGACAGCCCAACACTTTCATGACCACATTCTCACTCAACACGGAACACCTAAGGAAATAATCACAGACAGAGGACCCCAGTTCATGTCAAACTACTGGACACAGGTGATGAAAGACTTGGGAATCGAGCGGTGTGTATCTACCTCTTACCACCCACAGAAGGATGGCCAAACTGAACTAGTAAACCAGATCCTTGAACAATACCTTCAATGCTATGCCAACACTGATCAGGACAATTGGTCCAAAATGCTCCCCATGGCCCAGTTTGCCTACAACAGTAAAGACCACGCCTTCACAGGCATGTCCCCATTCAAAGCCAACTATGGGTTGACCCCACCTGGGACTCTCATATTGGCGAGAAGGAATTGAATACCACTGGGCGCTCCTGGATTGAACAGATTCACGGCACAAAAAACATGCTTGACCAACCTGAACCGCGCAGTGCAAACATACAAAGCCTTTGTCAAAACCGCAGGCTCAACCCGCCAGAAAAGTTCTAACCAAGTGGGTTTGTGACCCGCAATACAATTACCCGGCCACCCGAAGCCAGACTAGGAAGTCAACTCAAATTACCAAATCCATCAACATGAACAGATGATGATCTTTCACAGTGGATACCTTGATTTGGCACTTGACTCATTATCAGGATCAAGCTACCCCCTCTTCTATCCAGCCGTGTGATCACAAATTATGTTCCTACTATCCATTGATTCACAATAGCTATATAATCACTATCTCACAATAAAGATTATTACCTATCTTCTAAATATTTTTCCCCATGTAACTCTGCTAAAACAGCACAGTTACAACATTTGGAGCACAGGTAGGCTCTCCATCCTACCTTAGCTTGAAAAATTCTGCCTGTTGCTCGCACACGCCGCGGCCAACAAATCCTCAACAGAATTATGTCTGGCCTCCCGCCCGCCTGGACTCTGTATACTCCTGGTACCAAGATACCTGATGGTTTTGTCCTCTATCAAAACACGGTGATCCCGCTACCCGCCTTCAATGCCCTGTTTGCCCAAGGGTTCTTTCAGGCACCTTCCTTGATGCCACAACCAGCTGACAAAACCACCATGTCTGCCTATGTTGCACAAAGACTTTGCAGCGCTGCCTTGGAGCCCTTTGCGGGAACCAACAACAACAACGCTGCTGCATGGATCCAATCCGCCCAAAGCAAGCTGGCTCAGATGGAATGCCCACAGCAATTTTGGATTGCAGAGATTTCCATCTGTCTGACCCATATTGCTGGCACCTGGTGCAACAAGTGGCACAAAGAACACACAGACAAGAACTGGGATACCTTCAAACAAGATTTCTTGGCAAGGTTTGTGCTTAAGGATACAGCGCTCATGATCATACGCCAAGTAAAGAACCTGACCCAGACAGGCACCGTTAAAGAACTCACCTGCACCTACAAGGAACTCTGTCTCTGTGCCCCATCTGACATGGCCTTTGACACCCCCAGCAACACACCTCATGTACTACAATGCCCTCAAGTTGCACGTGATGAGACATGTGAACCTGGACCAGGTAACCAACCTACAAAGCCTGTACTGTGAAGCGGAAAAAGCGGAACAAACATCCAACACTCTACACAAGGCACAGACTGGGAAACAAGAAAAGCCCAAGGACTCCCATCTAAGCAGGAGCTCCTCTTGACTACCTCCTGGAGGCAACGGTAACAACAACAACCACAAACCCATGGGTTCAAATGGGAATGGGAATGGAAATAATGGCCAGTCAAATTGTACCCATTTCTGTGTCACCGCCACCCAAGGCAACCAAGATGAGGGAAAAGCCCGGGGAGAGCACTAAGTGAGCCAAGCTCTCCCCACACAATCCTGACTTGCCCAACAATGAATACCAACCCAAGGACGTGGACCAATGTCCAATGATCCAAGTACCCTCGGAAGATCTGGTACTATACACCATTGCCAGACATCCCAATAAATTGATGTCTTACCCTTTCTGTTTTCACAGTTACACAGGCTCAGCACTCCTGGACTTGGGCGCAGATCAAACTTTAGTCAACAGCAGCTTTGTGGATAAATTCAGGTTGGCCACTAATCCTTTGCGGATTAAAAACGTGGTCCTGGCTGATGAACACCACATTGCCGTGACAAAAGAAACTGCCCCCTTCTCTGTCATGCTTGAGAATCTCCACACCGCCATCCAAGGTCCCGTCATTGACTTCCCTAAGTTTGACATTGTACTGGGGCTGGACTGGTTACGGAAAAACAACCCCCACATGGACTGGGCAACCTCAGTGTTGACCATCAAGCGTGAAGGTGTCAACCACCAGATCTACCCGGACTCTGTAGACCAACTCCTACACGACCACATCTTTGTATGCATCACAGAGACTTTGGACAAGAAGGAAAACCTGAAAGCAATTGACTGGAACTCCTTCCAGTATGAAATCATACACTTCAAGGACCACCAGGACACCTCCACACCGCAAGATTTCAACATTGTGGCCCGTCACCCAGAAATCTTCAAGGAAGCGTTACCTGGGCTACCCCCTGAGAAACACATCCAACACTCTATCCAACTCAAGGGGGCTGTACCCAAGGCATGTCCCATCTATTGACTGACCCCAAAAAAGGATGACGCCCTGCGCGCCTATCTCAAGGAGGCACTAGAAAAAGGACTTATTTGCCCCTCACAGTCTCCCTTTGGGGCCGCCATATTCTTTGTGGCTAAAAAGAACGGTACCTTACGCCTGGTCACAGACTACCGCGCCTTGAAAGAAGTCACCATTAAGAATTGTTACCCATTGCCACTAATTAACAATCTCTTTGAAGCCTTGGGAGGAGCCACTGTCTTCTCCAAGATTGATCTAACTGCAGGCTATAATCAGATTTGTATCAAGGAGGAAGACATCCCCAAGAAAGCCTTCCACACTAAGTACAGTTCCTACAAATATGTGGTACTCAACTTTGGCATGAACAATGCCCCGTCCACCTTTGTAACCTTCATGGACAAAGTGTTTGCGCCACACATAGGAAAACATGCCCTAGTATACTTGGACAATATTATTGTCTACAGCCCCTTGGTGGAACAGCACCACAAAGACCTGGAGGAAGTCTTTGCGACTTTGGCACGGCACAAACTGTTGGCCAAGCCCTCCAAATGCCAGTTCTTCCAGGAGCAGCTACCCTTCTTGGGACACATAGTCCCATGAGACAGCATCAAACACAACAGTCAAAAGATACAAGCCATCTGCAGGATGCCACCTCCTAAGGACAAATCAGAACTATGCACCTTCTTGGGAATGATGGCCTATGTATGACGCTTCATACCTGACTGTGGCGTCTTGACCGCCCCCTTGTCCGCCATAACAGGCGCCAAGTCCAAGTTTGTATGGACCCCCCAACGTGACCTCTGTTTTAGACGTCTCAAAGAAAAGCTCACGACAGCTCCCATCTTACAATATCCCAAACGGGACAGAGAGTACCAGATGGAAACTGACGCCTCAGATGCATCCATTGGGGGAGTACTACAAATTAAGAATAGTGACGGTGACTTCCTGCCCATAGCCTACAAGTCGCAAAAACTGACGGATGGCAAGTGTCAATACCCAATACACGACAAAGAACTACTGGCCATCATACACTGCCTAGTCAAATGGCGCTGTTACCTGGAACGGCAGGAAGAATTTACAGCATTAACCAATCACAAGTCGCTCATCTATTTCAAGACACAAGTAAACCTGTCACGCCGCCAAGCGCGGTGGATGGAAATCTTAGAAAGGTTTAACATGCTCATCCAATATAAGCCTGGGGCCAAGTTTTCCATGGTGGACGCCCTGTCCCATCTGTATGTCTGCGCTTCTAGGGGAGAGAATGGGCTCGACCCAGACTGGCCTCTCCTAGTGCTACGTACAAAAGACAAAGGGTTCCCTGCAGGCACAACCAATATCACCAAAGAAACAGTCATCAAGAATGAACACCTCTTTGCTGATGTATATGGGACTCTTCACAGAAAAATGTCGGATGGTATGACCATTCCCTACATCCCCACACATCAAGAGTTGATACCATTCTTTGCTATCACAGGGATCTCGGACATACTAAGAGCCAAAATCTATACAAATTCCTAAAACATAAAGCCTGGTGGCCAACCTTATACTGCAATGTCCAGGAAGTGTTAGAACAGTGTGAGGTCTGCAAAAAGTTTGCCAAAAGCAAAACCCCGCCTAAGTCTGTACTCCCCATTCAAACCCAACTACCGTTCAAAGTATGGGCTCTTGACATTGTGGGCCCCATGCCAGTAAAGCACAACAACAAAAAATACATCATCACAGCCATCAATTTTGTGACAAGGTGGCCAGTAGCCCAAGCAGTGAAAGCACACTGGTAACAACGTCTGACAATTCATTGGCAAGGAAATAATCAGCAGGTTTGGAAATCCAGAACTCCTGATAACCAATGGAGGCAAAGAATTGACCTCCAAAGACACCAATGTGTACCTCACCAAGAATGGGTCAAACACACCGTCACAACACCATACCATTCACAGGCCAATGGACGCGTAGAGCAGCTTAATGGTAGCCTTGTGCAAGCCCTAGCCAAACTCACTGCTGGGAGACCTGAAGACTGGTATAAGCAGCTACCGACTGCATTACTTGTGTGCCAAACCCAAGTGAACAGATCCACCAGAAAAAGACCGTTTGAACTGGTATACAGCACACAGCCAAATATCATTCAAGCATTGACAGGACCCAAACTGGAAATTCCAAGTCAAGTTCCCCCTCGCTCAGATCCTCAAGTAATAGATGCCAACAGCAAACAAGCAGCCAAAGAAAAGGAACACTTACAAAAGACATTTGTTCCCATCTGCAATAGACATGAAGTCGGGGACAAAGTTTGGGTCATGAATGTTGACAAGAGCAAACTACAACCTGAGAAAGTAGGACCAGCAATCATTATGAAGGTAAACAACAATAACACTTACCTTGTGCAAGGGCTTGGGAAACGCAAGCAAGACAAGACCTTACACCACAATTGCCTACGGCCCTGCAAAGCAAGACAGAAACAACAAGAAACCGCCCTGCCTGCCACCAAACAACAACTGGTTTAATATGGCGCCCAGGCTCCTGACAACCTCCCTGACAACCTGTCCCCAGAGGAGGTTAACCTTCAGCTGGGGGGTTTCAAAACCGCAGGCTTGACCCGCCAGCAAGGTTCCAACCAAGCAGGTTTGTGACCCGCAATCTGATTACCCGGTCACCTGAAGCCAGATTAGGAAGTCAACTTGAATTACCAAATCCATCAACATGAACAGATGATGATCTTTCACAGTGGATACCTTGATTTGGCGCTTGACTCATTATCAGGATCAAGCCACCCCCTCTTCCATCCAGCTGTGTGATCACCAATCATGTTCCTGATATCCATTGATTCACAATAGCTATATAATCACTATCTTGCAATAAAGATTATTATCTATCTTCTAAATATTTTTCCCTGTGTAACTCTGCTAAAACAGCACAGTTACAACACCTTTGCTGACCGCAAAAAAATTCCAGGCCAACCCTTACAAGTTGGATACAAAGTATACTTAGACTCCAAGAACTTACCCCTGCACATGCCCTGCAGGAAATTAGCTCACAGAAGAAGTGTTCCCCACAAAATCACCAAACTAGTTGGTGAGGTTGCCTTCAAGCTAGACCTACCCCCCTCCTGGAAGATTCATGATGTGTTCCACTGCTCCCTGTTGTTCAAAAAAGATGGGAACTTGCTTCTCCACCAACGGATTAAGACGGCCCCCCACCTATCTAAATAGGCTGCTCCAAGGAATATGAAGTTGAATACATACATGATGACAGAATCCACTACCAAAAACCCCAGTACTATGTCAAATGGAAAGGATACCCGCTAGAAGAAAGCACTTGGAAACCACTGAGCAACCTAGCTAATGCCTAAGAAGCCATCCTCTCTATCTGAAAAAAAGGACCAGAAGGGAGGGGCCTTGGGGGAAGAAGGGGATGATGTCAGGATTGACAATTTGTTACCTCTCAAAACCTGGGCCCAAGGGCAAAATTTGAACCCTGAACCCTAATTCCTGCAGGCCGCTGGCCCCATGGACCGAGAGCCCGCCCGCGTTTTTCTGAGATTGAGCCCCTGCAAGCTGAAGCTCCTGCTAAGCCCTGAAGTCAGAATACCAGTACAGGTTTAACTATGGTGGTGCCCAAGGAGGAGCCTCTCAAATTGCCTAATGGAGGCAGATAAGGTGCCTCTGTTAACTTCATGAACTTGAAGTCCTCTTGGGTAACCAATCAAATTCAACTACCAAAGGAAACCTTGGGTTTTGGGCCCAACCCTATGACCACAGCCCAAAATCAAGAAAATCATGTGATCAATTTAGATGTTCTGACCAATGAGAAAACACCCAGTTGAGGCGCCATTTCACCGCTCCTGCACCCAGGCCTCCTGGCCACCCGCCCACATTTCCCCCAATATTTTGATGAAGCCCTTATGGAAAATACTAAGTTTGGAGGCAGGATGCTATATATGCCTATAGATTCTGCACTCAAAACTTATTGCCATTTTTGAATAAAGGTTATGTTATTTTGGCTTACACAACTATTGCCTTATTTTGTATTTGCTATCTACCAATTCAGTTCAAGATCCCCTGCCCCACAGCCCGCAGTTTTCTGTCCTCCTGGTATACCCTTTGGACCCGTCCATTTCACCGACTACCCTCTGAAACCCAAATACAAGGACTACATCCCAAAAAAGATACTTGAACTTGATCCTTTGGCCCACATACAATCTGCAGTTAGATATAATTGACAAGGCCCATGGATATTTTCAACACCCAAGTTGTTCAGAGGAAAATTCAACAATCTTCCTGCTTATGACCTTCCAATGGAACTGCCTGAGACTCCAATACCTATGCCCGCTTCCTCATCTGGCCTTCCAACCAACTACACAGGTAAGCTGTTTGGGATTGTGTACATCATCTTCACAGGGGTGATTGACACTATAATCCTGGCTGCCGGCCTGTGGTCCTGGGTGGGAAAGTCTGTATCCTACCTTTTTAAGTTAGCTCCCCTCTTGTGGTGGGCTTTGCCTGCAAAAAACCCGGCCCGAGTTACCCCTGAAAACAACGGGCCGGCCGCCCAAGACTGGATCCCTGACAGACAAGGCCTTCTTAAAAATGTGACCCTTTTCCAATGTGTTATGGGTTTTTCTCTAAGAAATCACCCTTCTTTAATGTTAAAGGATAGATGAGGAGATGAATATTGGATTAAATCAACTGTGACTCTTTATTCAAAGTCAAATTTTTGTGTGTTTAGTGTTGGGACTAAGATTACTCCCCCACCTCTAATGTATCTCACAATACACAGGGGGCGCTCATAGATGTGCCCCATAACATATCTAATGGTATGAAGGATCCTGTAGCCTGTGTCAAATTACGGGCATTATCTCACAAATAGGAGTGCTGCCAATTCGATCCGCTGATCCCTTGCCTAAGATATTCCCAACCCAAAACCTTATACTGAACCTGCCACAGTGCCATCCCCTGGTAGACTTGTGGTTTCCCATTATAGCATATCAATATCACTATTCTCTAATAAACACCATTTTATTCCTATTCTTGTTCTTTATATTGGGCTGTTATCTTCCTCAGTCTAAATACTGAACTATAATTGGTTTGGTTGCAACAGAGGACCTGTGGGTCTCAGCTGCCAACTTAAGTTATTGGGAGGAGGGTAGAGCCCATCATAAGAGGGGTGCTAACTTGATGAGATAAGATGCTGAGGGCCTACCAAGGCCCAGGATCCAGGGAAAGGAACCATAGTGTCAACTAATCTGGCCAGGGAAATGTAGACTATGTCTGCATATTAATTGGTGAAAAAGGATGCTGGCTTGGAGCTTGGAGGCAAACAATCATATTTGGGAGTGGTTGGGGCTTTCATGTCAATTTGATAGGCTTTAAGGTGGTTGTATCTTTCACAGAATAGTGTGGTGGGGTGCTTGTACCAAGCTGCTTCATGAAAAGACTGTTTTGTGGTTCTCTGTCTTGCCAGGCAGTTAAAGTGAAGTATATTATCCAAGGTGAACTCCTTGTATTCTGGTTTGAGAGAATAATCTGATAAATGTACTGGTCTGTATGATGCACCTGTTGGGCAATGAAATATGGGCAGGGTTTCAGAGGCTTCCTCAGTCAGGTAGGCTGGAGGGCCATAATTTTTTCTTAGAACAGTAGTGAAGTGAAAACATTCAAAACTAAATATGGAATAAAATGATAGAACCAAGGTCCCATTATCTTATTTATTTCAGAATGGTGATACCATTTTACAGGCATCTTCTGGATCTAAATAATATTCTGTTGCTGAGTTTTTGCTTGACTCTGTTCACATGCTAGCTGAGTTTTGCTCAGTTTTTCTGGGCTGAGAGTTCCAGAGTCATGTGCACTCATGTTACACAACCTTCTCTAGTGAGATGGTTTTATTCTGATGGGATGCTGAAAATCTGAAAATGGCTTCATCATTTCCCATCATATTTCCGTCATTCACGGCTTCTGATTTATTTGTAGGTGCCAGTTGTGATGTCTCTAACTTAGTGAGTTGGGCATATTCTGGTGCTGTCTCCTGATCATTGGTGGACCGTAAAATATATGGTTGGGTGCCCCTGACTTTTGCCAAATCATCAGCATCAGCTTCAAAATTTGACCCTTCAGGCTGAACAACAATTTTCTTTTCTGATGGCCTGCCAGCTATGATGAGGACGTCAGCATGTTGTTTAAGTGCCTCTAGCAGTCTAGATTTAATTGAATTAATCACCATTACATAGTTTGTTTTTGCAAGTCAGGAGATATATATAGTATATTGTAAATTATTATGATTACTCAGTTTCAAACTGCTAACTGGTTCTGTTTGTTCATTGGCTAGCCGTAAAAAACACACGCGGGCGGCCTGAGTGCCTGTAGGTTCCATGGATCCATAAGAGGGGGACTCCAGGTTTGATTCTGCTGATTGAAGTTTACACTCTTCTTCAGAAGAAATGTCATTCCTGACACTAAGAATAAGATTTGATAATAGTCTATATGACAAACAAAGTATATTTTTTAGAACTAAAATGGAATATTTCAGCTTAAGAGAAGCTAGATAGCAAGGCATACATTATACAGTAGTTTTAAAAGCTATGGCGACAAGCTAAACAATTCAGACTTAAACAAAATGAACTCAGATTTAAGCGAAATTGAAATGAACCCAAATCTATTGTAAATCAAGATAAATTTATTTATTTTTAATTTCATTTAAATCTGAGTTCATTTTGTTTAAATCTGAATTGTTTTCGCTTGCCACCATAGCTTTTGAAACTGCTGTATAGTGCGTGTGAACTTGACAACTGGATATAAGGTTGCTTTGGCTGCTATTCCTTATTTGGGTGAAAAAATATAGATTAGCAGATTATGTGGAAAATATCAACTTATGATTTTAAATAGAAATACTCTGGTAGAGATACTTTAAATCTAAATTCAAATTGCTTAGCAACGCAATAAGGGGTGGATTGTGGAAAAATAGGGAGAAGGAGGATACTATTTACTATTTGATGGATTGCCTATTAATTTAGCCATATGTTATACATGCTGCAATGTGGTTAGTTATCTATAAAAGTACAGTAAGTTTAAAATAAGTCTTTATAGTTTATTAATATAATTAGCATCAAATTCAATTCTAAAAATGAGAATACACATGCAATATACATAGAAAATGGCACAACATCGTATTCTTTTTAGTATATAAAGGGGTTAGAAATATTTAAAGTGATTAAAATAATAGGTGATAAAATGGTTACTAAACTTTACTCTATCAAATTATGCAAAAAATATTATCATTTTATTCATAAGCTCAATCATATATAGATAAATAAATTTCAAAAAGATCGCCATTGGCACAACTGAACCTCAGCTAAAAGATTATATCTTTCCCTGATTCTGAAAATATTGGTTTAGATTGGATTGGTTGGGGTCATAAGGTACCTTGGATAGGGAGGGAGTAGTAACAAATGTAAACACAGGCGCATCAAGGTGTTCAACAGAGTTTTTCAATAAGACTCTGAGAGGTGTTTCAGAGCTTAATTGTAGTCTCCAAATTCCAGTATTGTGAGTCTGAATATGTCTTATAGAATCTAAGCTTTCGGGATCACACCAAGTTGTGGGGTGATTAGCAATAGCAGTGATTAATTCACGGATGTATGCACCATGTGAAGCAATTAGAATGTGTGTTTCACACTGAGAGTTGAGTGGCTTTAAAGTATTTAAATCTTTTAAGATGGAAGTCCAGGCCAATTCTGCACGAAGTAAAACATCTTGGCGAGACTCTCCCTCTGGACCAGGGAATTTAATGTTCCGCTTTTCAGCTTCAGTAAGAGTAGGATCATGAAGTTTAGAAGTATGAGATCTAACTTCTGGGAGATTGTATTCCTTCCCCTCTAGGCTACCAAAGTGTTGTTCTCTAAGGAACTCTCTGTGTTGAATAAAGTCCAAATAGGAATTATCAGTGTCAATAACTTTCTCATCATGAAAAGCAAGTCCATCAAAAAGGTGGAACTTGACGATCTGCTCACAGGTAACTCTTGCTCGCTGAAGATCACTTGAAAAGATGTGGGTAAACTATCCATTACAATAGTCAAAAAGGAGCAGGATACAAGCTATATTAAAAAGGAATTGCATCATATATAGTAAACTACTGATTCACTTGAAAAACTGAAAAATAACACAAAAAATAAGACTGCAATAAAGTAAAATTTAGATTCAAAAAATAGCTTTCATATATAAAAATTTAAGGTTTGTTTGCTGAAAAGGTAGATAAATTATACCTTATCGTTACAAAGCCATTTTCCGGCAGCTTCAGCTTGACTGAAGCCTAACGTAGTTAAAGCACAGTCTGTTATTCCGCTCCAGCGTCTTTTTGTATTGTCGACTGACTGACCACTATTAAATTAAGAAGAGTTATTGTAAATAAATGTATCTTAAAATATTGATATGGTAAAGTATTTATGGTAGCCAGGACATAGTGGGGTTTAGAAAAACAGTAAAAGATCTAAACAGTCGATATGGTTTTGCAGAATAAGATTATTGATTTAGATTGGAAAAATCAATTTAAAAGTTATAATCCTTTAAAACAATAGTTGCTAGATATTCCAATATTGCCACAGCAACCCGACCAAATATTGCCGAAAATGATACATAACTAAAATCTAATGTAATTAAATCTTTTGACGTACTGTCTAACTATTGTAATCAGCATAGCTCTTATACAGATTTCTAATCAAAGGATTATCTTTTGAGTGGTGGGTGTGCTTGTGTAATCAAATCAGTCACTTGAAGGTCTGGTGATAGAGCTGCAGTTTCCACAATTAATTTCAAATAACGGTTTTACTTTTATTGCCAATCCCGCTTTGAATTCAAAATTTAACCTTTGCAGCCGATCGATCCTCTATAGATCATAGGGTCAATCGTCACTATTTTCATCTTACAGTACCTAAAAATAATTGGTGCCAATTATTCAAATATTCAACAAATCAATAATTCATAACTTAAGAAAATCAATTTTGAACTTTAAATTTGAAATCCAACCCATTTACCTGTTCAGGAGCTCTAAATCTGACCAGCTGCTAGCATGAAATCATGAATATTTATTAGAGTTGTGATGCCGAATTCGATTCATCATCGAATATCAAATATCGAATGCATTTCCGAAACCGATATATAAACCCCAATCAATTACAATAAAGCCCACTTGATTACTTCTAAATTATTCTCAAATATCACATATCTGTAATTCAGCATTACAGAAAATTGGAGGTCACGCCTAAAGTCAAAACTTGGATTGCATTGTTGAATTGATTGTATTGTATTGAAATGTCTACCCCTTTGCGTCAAGCAGTGACGCAAAAGCCCCACCCGAACCTTCTTCCTCAGCCATGGCTACTCCCGTCAATGACTCCTCCACGGCCATTAAGTTCTGGGCCTCCCAGTCCATAGTCACTTTTAGTGGCAAAGGGTTTAGAGCGTGACTCTATTCCTTTGAAGACTACTGTGACGCCTTCAACCTCTCATGCTCAGCCAGATTAAGAGAGGTTGACTCCAAACTATGTGATGATGCACGTATTTGGCACCACAACATGCTCTTTAAAACCTGGGAAGAGTGGGAAACCGGAGCTAGAAAATGCTTCATCGGGTACAAACCAGACCCACACCACCTCTTGAACCAAGTTAAGATTAGCCATTTTATCTTTCTCCAACCCTTCGTCATGAAATTCCAAGAGTACGCAAACAAGGTTTTAACCCAGCAAACCAAGGGATCATCTGGGATTGAACGGAAGATCATCTCTGATAAATTCCACAATTTGGTAGGCATACCCACCTTTGAAAATGCCCTCACTCCTGCCTACGCTGGACTCATCTGCAAAGCTAACCCAGCAACCTTGGAAGAAGCATATAACATAGTTTGTGAAAACTACACTATATACATGGAGCATGAACTTGACAAAGATTTGAAAGCAACATCCAAGTGAAACCCATTCTCCTCTAGCAGCAGAAAGAAGGAACTGATAAGGAGCGCCTTTTGGGGAAGCTTCAGATATGGAATTAAGAAAGAAGAGAAGTATATTTTATTGGATAATACTTTAGACTTAAATAGACTTGACTGTGGCGGGGATTTAGTTGGATCAAACCTAGGGGTTGGTCATGTGCGAGATGGGTTCAAGCCACTGGATACTTGGACAGTCAGGTGATATTGCTAGGTTATCATTCTCGGTATGTCAAATGGTATATTGGAAGGGGACCAGATCGGGAGATGACTGGATGTTAAGTAGGTTGGCAGTAGCCAGAATACTTGTACATCCAGTCCCTCGACACCCCCCTTAAGGGGTTACTCTGGTGCATCAGGAGGGGGCTTTGTTTTCACGGCTGCCACCTGATGCTCCTGGAGCTGTTTACTAGTTGGAACCAGTCTGGTCGAGTGCTCTTCTTTACTGAGGCGGAGACGGGTTCTGTGATATTTCTTGATAATTGGGTTTTTGGCACCTTGGAATTTTACTAGGTAGGTGTTGTGCTCTGGTCTGTATTTGATGACTCTTCCTGGTCCCTGGTGTACTGAGTCTAGTTTCTTTCTGTTGCCAGCTAGAATTCAGACAGGCGAGTTGATGGGAAGTGGTTCCTCTGTGGAGGTTACCTTTTGTGTTTTGAGCCTCTTTATTTCTGCTATTTTAGCTTTGAGGCAGATGTGTTGTAGATTTGGTGCTTGCTCTACTGTGGGAGGTTTCCCGGGGGGATCTTTATGTAGGGCTGTTTGTTGCAGGTGATTATTTCTGGTTTGTACCCGTAAGTTAGCTCAAACAGTGAATAGCCTGTCCCTTGGTTGGTGCGGACTTGGGATACTAGTAATGCATGTTTCATGTATAGTGGCCATGTGTCTTTGGCTTTGCCATCCATTATTTTCTCTAGGGTCCTGATAAGGCTGCCGTTGAGGCATTCCACTCTGCCATTGGCCTGTGGCCTGTATGGAGAGGTTGTGGAGTGTTTAATGTTTTTTGATTTTAAGTTGTCATTTACTACGTGACCTGATAACTCAGTTGCTCCATCAGTTATGATGTAGTCTGGAGTGCTGTAGTTGGCTATGATTGCTTTGTTAATAAAACGGTTGATGGTTTCTGCTTTATGATCCTTTGTTGCCCAGCAGATGGGCCAGCATGTGGCAAAGTTGATAGCTACAATTAAGAAGTGTTGTTTTGTTTTTGTTTCTAGGAAGGGGCCCACTACATCCAGTCCCCAAACCTTGAATGGTTCAGGGTCTGGTACTGGGTTGACCGTTGGCTGAGGAGCCTTTGTACTGGTGTATTTCTTGCACACTGTGCACTTTTTCAGAACATCAACTATATTCTGTTTGAGGTTGGGCCACCATACTATCTCTTTTAATGTGAGGTATAGGTTGTTGGCCTTTGTATGTCCTAGTAGGCAGTGATGTCTTAATATGGTGTCAACTCTTTGTGCAAGTGGGATGTACAGGATATGTTTGTCATTAATGATTCAGTATACTGTGCTATTTGATACATGGAAATACTTTTTGGACCTTACTAATGTATTGTGGGTCAATTGGTGTATTGAGGGGTCTTTCCCTTTGGTTTTATACTCAGTGTTGTACAGGTTTGGCCATTCAGAGTCCAGGTGGTCAGGGTGATCCTCTCTAGGCTCACATAGTCTAGAGAGGGCATCAGCTGTGACCAGCTCTGCCCCCTTTTTGTATTGGATGTCCAAATTAAGCTGTTCCAGCAAGGACATCCATTTGGCTTACCGTCGTGCGACTATGTTCTGAGTTTTGAAATATATTAAGGATTTATGGTCAGTTAGTACTCAGACGTTTAAATGCCCTTCTAAGTAACATCTCCATTTCTTGCATGTGTGATATATTGCTAGCAATTCCTTATTGTGTATTGGGTATCTCTGCTCAGTATTAGTTAGTTTTCTGCTTTTGTAACATACTGGCAGGAAGACTTGCTGCCCTGGCTGGCGGATGCACAGGACTGCGCCAATGGCGGTGTCACTGGCATCTGACTCAAGCTTGTAGCACCTGTTGTTATTAGGGTATTGCAAGATTGGTGCTTTGATCAAAACTTGTTTTAAAAATCAAAAATTCTTGTCACATTCTGGTGTCCAGATGAATTTCTTTTTGGCATTACCCTTGATTAAGTCATTGATTGGTGCAGTTAGTTTTCCACAGTCTTTGATGTATTTCCTTAGGTAAGCTACCATACTGAGAAAGCATCTAACTTGTTTAACAGAGGTGGGGCGTTGCATGTTATTTATGGCTTTAATTTTGTCTGGATCTGCTTTGATGTCACCGTCAGAGACAATGTGGCCCAAGAACAGGAGTTCCTTTTCCATAAATTGACACTTACTTGGTTTTGCATAAAGTTTGTGCTTTGCAAGATAATTGAGTGTCTCATGTACATGCGTGAGGTGTTCCTCTTTTGTTTTTGAGAATATGATGATATTGTCAAGGTAGCATAATGTATTTGAGAGACTGTTTAGTGCTTGGTTCATCATTGTGACAAACATTGCGGGAGCGTTGGTCATCCAAAAGTTCATTACTCTACATTTGAAGGATCTAAATTGTGTACGGAACACAGTTTTTGGTATGTCCTTTTCCTTTACTTCAACCTGGTTGTACCCTGAGGTGAGGTTGATTTTGGAGAAAAATTTGGCCCCTGAGAGTCTTGCAAACAAATCCTCTATAAGTGAAAGAGGGTATTTATTCTTTACTGTGCTTGCATTTAGTGCTCTGTAGTCAGTTACTAGACGCAGAGTGCCTTCCTTTTTCTTTACAAAGAACACTGCTGCCCCTCATGGGGATTCAGATGGGCGGATGAATCCTTTTGCTAGATTATCCTCAATATGGGTTTTGAGGGTTTGTGTCTCCATGGGGGAGAGTCTGTAGAGGGGTGCAGGTTTAGGCATGGATTTACATAGTTCAATGCCATGTTTGACCTCTCGTTTGGGGGGGTAACTCTGTGAGTTCTTCTTTGAATACATGAGTGTACTCATTTAGGAGTGCCGCAATTTCTGGGCTTTGGATCTTGGTTGTTTGTATGTTATTGAACTCGGTGTACCTCATTATGTGGAGGGTACTATCTTTGGTTAGAAGTTCTGAGTCATCTTGGTTTATGACCTGGACAAATACTGTGTCTCTTAGAATGAGTTCATTGGGTTTTTTGAGGATGTTGAAGTTGACTCCGTTGTGTTTGATGGTCATGGTTTTTGTTTTCCAACATACGCTAGGGTTCACTTGGGTGAACCAGTCCATGCCTGCTACAATTTTGTAGTTTATGTTGTTCATGACGAGTCCTTTGATGGATGTTTATATGCCTTGGAGGTCAATTCTGAAGGGAGTTGTTTTGCCTTTGAGTAGAACCTTTGATTTATCTGTTATTCTGGCGTATTTGAAGTTAGATTTGACAACTGGTATTTTGTACTTGGTTACAAAAGGTTTGCTAACCATAGTATGTTGAGCACCAGAGTCAAATAAAATTTTATGTGTATGTGATTTTTAAGTGCATGGATAGACAAGAAGTTGCGAGCAATCTTTAATTTTTTATTTCATAAAAATGGAGGATTGCAGAACACAGGGGATGCGAGCAGCAAAGTTTGTGCCTTGGTACAATTTCTTGTCAAGTTGGGGGGAGACAGGGGCACTTAAGCCTGTTCCGCCTCCTCTTTTCCCTGTTCCTCTGTTTCAAGACCTTTGAGGTCAGAGAATGTGGGGTCAGATTCATAGCAGGTTGCTACTTCAGCATTGTTAACTTTGGCGGTGTCCTCTTTCTTGGGACGGGAGCGGTTTGTGCTTTGGCTGTGATTGCCATTGTTGTAATTAGAGTTGCCATTGTTATGGTTGGTATTCTGGCGTTTGTTGCCATTGGATTTTTCTCTGCCATTGCCGTTTGAGGAGCAATTCCATGTTTGAGCGTTTTTCTGTGTGCTTGGCTTCTGCAATGAGCGTGGGCATGGAGGTGTTAGCCTCTGGGTGGATGAGGGCAGCAACAGAGGGTTTCATTCTGTTGATGAATGAGGCTCTGGTATGTACATTGTCAGCTTGTGCTGGGTTTTGGATTTTGTAACGTATTTCCTCCAATTCATTGGCTTAAGCTGCAATGGTGGTCTTCTGAGGAAGATCACTGAGCTGTATTGCAATGTCTTGGAGGGATTTGGTGACACAGAAATTTTGGGTGATGTCTGCTTTGAACTCTTCCCAGTTGCCAAGCTGGTTATCAGTTTGTGAGCTGACCCAGGTGGCAAACCAGTTAGCTGCGCCTTTTACAGGCACTTGCTGACTTCCTGGACCCATTTTTTATGGGGGATGCAGCTGGCGCAGAGTTTAGCGGCTGAGTGCTCTAGCCAGTTGATGATGTTTTCCTTGTTTTTACCAAAGAACTTGTCAATACCAATGTATTTGGTGTTGGTAACTTCACCTGTGATAGGTGGTTGTGTGTTTGTTTGTGGTTGAAGAGAGCAACTGTGTTGAATAATCTTGGCGCATGATTTGGGCATGACCAGACCTTTGAATACGGTGTATCCACTAGGTATATCTTTGTCAATGTTGTGGGCGCAGAAGTACATTTTCCAGGCCTCCTGGGATGTGGCCTGGTTGAGTATGTGAGCAAAGGTGGGCAGGTTTTGGTCAGTCATTTTCTCTCTCATGGGCGTGGTCAAAAAACGGTAGCTGCTACCAGTGATAAGGAGCGCCTTTTGGGGAAGCTTCAAATATGGAATTAAGAAAGAAGAGAATTATATTTTATTAGATAATACTTTAGACTTATATACTACTTGACTGTGGCAGGGATTTAGTTGGATCAAACCTAGGGGTTAGTCATGTGCAAGATGGGTTTGAGCCACTGGATACTTGGACAGTCAGGTGATATTGCTTGGTTACCATTCTTGGTATGTCAAACGGTATATTGGAAGGGGACCAAATTGGGTGATGGCTGGATGTTAAGTAGGTTGGCGGTAGCCAGAATGCTTGTACATCCAGTCCCTTGACAGAACCTTCAATTGCTGAAACAATTGAAGCTAAATTCAAAGACACACAATCCCAATTTGAAGCTATCTATCTAGCACATGAACGCCCCAGCTATGGCCCCAGACCCATGAAAGGACCTTATGTGTTTACCGGCAATTGCTACCATTGCGGTGATCAAGGACACAAATCCGAGAGATGTACCAAACCTTGCTCAATCTGTAAGAGCACTGACCACACCAATTTTGGTTGCAATCAACGCATGCACAACACCACCAAGTGCTCCATTGCTGTCATGATGGCAGATCAATACTATCAGAACAAGAAGCACCCTCTCACCACACTTGAGAGTGTTTTCCCTTTGAATAAAAAGAATAGTTCTGATTACATTATTGATCACTCTGGCCCTGTAATCTCTCCTTTGATCAAACCCAGAAGCATAATTATCTTGAGCCTCATCTCCTGACCAAGATTACACACCCTCACCCTTGAAAAGACATGAAAGAGAGGCCAACTCTTCACCTGAAGAACAGCTATCCAAGAGTGATACCATCACAACACCAGAAACCCAAAGCACAGTTGAAATGTATGAGGAAACCTTTGAGGAAGGAACACATGCACCACCCACCACTCCCAAGTTATCCACACCACCACCCACCGTCTGCAACAGCAGATGAAAACCTGGAAATCCCAATCTGTTCACAGCCCTGAAAGAGCAACTGGACTTCTATGACCCAATACTGGCCAAGAACAACCCTAGGTATAACATAGTGACTGTAGAAACAGCACCAGAATCCCCAGCCAATTAGAACAATACAGCCAATACTATTAAAATTGATTGGGAAATTCATTATGAATTTCCCACCAACAATGAACCTATGGGAGCAATGTTAGCTGAGAGTAATGTCATGGGTGACATACCTCAAGTAAACAATACATACAAAGGAGATACAACAGATGCGTATGAAAATACACCAATAGACACATTATCTTTGATTGAGAAGGAGGCTATAGCCAATACACCAATGGAAACGTCACCTTTGAACCATCCAGACTCCACCACAAACAGTCCAATGGAAACAACACCAGTAGTAGCGCCAGGAGCAACATTCAACACTCCAATGGATACATTCAATACCCCTGCAAAAATGGGATTAGTGGATGATAATAAATTGCACTTATCAAATGGGGGGCAACCAACAACTATGAATGATAATTTTAAAGATGCTATCCCTGGTATCCATATACATCCACTGGATGCGTCAAACCCAAAAGCAGAAAAATTAGTGGAAGGGATCTCGGTTGATAAACTGTTTGCAGAAACAGCAGTAACAATCTCACTGGCTGACTTACTTCAAGAAAGCCCAAAACTGTGACAAAAGGCCCATAAAGCAGTCTTGTCCCTACAACCTAATAGGAAGGAAGAACTCTTTTTGGCAGGCACTGCAGCCCTATATCAGAGGGAGCCATAAATAAACAAATGACCCACACCATTATGGATGGAGGCGCCTATAGTAATTTAATAACTATTAAATTCCTAGAATCCTTACCTAATGTTTTATTGCGCCACCTGATATCACTTTTATAATGGCCAACGGAAGTGAGGAATTCTGCCTTGGAATTGGAAAGGATTAAACCTATGGATTGGTGGTGTGGAGATACAGATTGACACGGCTATCTTTGATCACCACAAATACACACTATTATTGGGACAACAAACAATGACCAATTTGGGCATTATAACCCAATATGTGGGCAACAAATGGACAATAGAGTACAATAACTTGAAGGTCCAATTACATGTTATCTTTGACACCCCCCAGATCACCAAATTCCTGTGCAAGCCTATTGAGACAAATATTAGTAAAAAAATGGTTGACAGACAATCAAAAATACCAACTAGTTGAAGTCATAGAGCTATATGACTCCAACATAGTTGGTGACTTGAAAAACTTACCAGAAGCCTCAGGCTTCAAGCACAAAATTGACACAGGAGACACGTGTGTGAGAGAGGGGGCTAAAATAACAAAGTTTGGCTCCCATCCTGGTGAAACAAACCACCAGGATGCCGTCCAGTGAAGAACTGAGACAGCCGCTCAAAGGGGGGACCACAGGGAGGACACGGGGGACAACTGAGGGAAATAGGCAATCAAGCCCATCAATATCAGGCCGGTGAGTAACCAAGGGGTGCAGGTGGGAGCAGGAGAGGACACATTGGGGGACCCAAGGGGTACTGGATGGCTCTGGACCACGCTGGGGAGGGGAGGCATGGAAGGCACATCTCCTTCAGAAACAGGCAAAGTGTGATTCACGGTGTCCAAATCCAAGTCATCACACGTCAGGCTCTAGACCACAGCCTCTCCAGAAAAGAGAAGACTGCTGGGGAGGTCCCAGAGACTAGAAGGGTCTCTACCCACAAGCCGGGCAGACAAGGAGATTTTACCCCACAAGTCTGGGGAGGTGGACCACAGAAGCAGCAGGAATGGAGCCAGGGAAAACACCACAAATTTAATAGCTGTGAGTATCATAGAAATAATCTCCACAAAGTTTGGGGCAGGTTGGTAGGATTTTTTTTTGACAAAAACAGTATGAAAATGTCCAGGCAGGTAGTCTTAACAGAAAGCAAAAAAGGAGCAACAGAGTGGGTCTGGGCAGCTTTACTATGGTCTCAGATGCCTTGATTGTAACGGCAAACAAAATCGGGTTTGAAAACAACAATTTTAAATGAAAATTCAAAATAATAATAGAGATTATAGTGAAAATCAATTGAAAATTTTAAGTTCAAACTCTGTTTTTGAAAGCAAAAGCAGAGAAGTCAACAACTAGGTAAAGTAACACTAGTATAGGATCCCAGAAGAGAAGCCAGGTTCAAAACTGGTTGACACAAGGTAAGCTTTTGAACAGCAACTAACACTTTAATCTTTAGGCTGCAGAAACTCAAACAGGGTCCCAAAAAGCAAAAAAATTAAAATAAATTGCAAAAGTCTCCAAACTTTAATATATTTGAAAATAGACAAGCAGGGGACTGGAAGTCCCCTTGCTTTGCTAAAACGGAATGTATTGCAATGAAAGTGATCACCTGACAATTGGAGCTGTACCTGATTGGCCAGAGGAAAAACTTTGCTGGATAGGCTCAGGGGGACTGGAGAGTTTTACTCTCATTTCCAGGACCTGATCTGATTGACTGGAAGAGGTGCCAGGAATTTGGGAGTCAACTGAGTTATCAAGCATCAATGTGGCGACATTTGATTGGACAGCTCTGATAGTTTTTAAAAATGGACGACTTCAGGCTAGTAAGTAGTCTAAATTGACCAACGTTTCTTCCCAGGGGGAGCAGCCAAGGGCGAGGAATCTGCAGGGTAGGCTAGCACAAACCTCTCATCTACTGTGTGTGCTAAACCCCCTAAATAATGGAGGGGTTTGGCTAGCATTTTTGGGCCTTTCTTGGTGTGGTGGGGGAAGATTTTACAATCTAATGCCAGGGGTGGCAGTGAATTTACATCGTGTCCCATCATGTCCAGATTCTATAATCTTCCACAATCTAAAGAGGAATTCATTAAAAAATAACTCAATAGATTGCTCAAGCAAGGACTAATTAGACCTAGTTCCTCACCTTGGGCCTCTCTGCTGATGGTTGTTCCCAAGAAAGGAGGCAAGCAAAGGATATGCGTCAACTATATCCCTTTAAATAAGGTTACTATATGTGATAACTACCCATTACATTGTATATCTGACATCTTGGCTTTGTTTAGAGGAGCCAAGTGATTTTCCAACATCAATATCTTTAGCGGCTTTCATCAAATACTAGTACAAAAAGAAGATCAACCTAAAACAGCATTCATTAGTAAGTGGGGACAGTTTGAATATACCATAATGCCTTTTGGATTGAAAGGCGCACCACACATATTTCAAAGAATCATGAAAAATTTATTCTTGGGCCTCATTAGCAACTTTGTTACTGTCTACTTAGATGATATCACCATCTATCCAAAGACCTTCAAGGAACACTTATACCACCTAAAAATTTGTTAGGATAGAATTAGGAAGGCTAAACTTAGTGTTAATGCAGAGAAATTAATTCTCATAGTACAGGAACTCAAACTCCTTGGACACATTGTAGATGTGGAAGGCAAGCACCCAGACTCAGACAAGACCAGAGCAATCAGCAAATGGCCCAAACCCATGAATTCAAGTCAAGTTAGATTGTTCCTAGGAGTTGTCAGCTATTACCATTAGTTTATACCAAACTATAGTAACATCACAGCCCTGTTATTCAACCAAACACACAAGGACAAGGTATTCAACTGGGGTCTAGAAGAAGATAACACTTTTAATCAACTAAAAAGAAATCATTACCTCTAATACTGTGCACACCTATCCAGACTTCTTGAAGCAATTCCACATCTTATTGGATGCCTGAAAAGATGCCATAGTAGCCATCCTATGCTAAGAAGTGGAAGGGAAATTCAAACCCATAGAGTACATGTCAAAGAAGTTCATAGAAGCAGAATTGTGACTGTACTACAGTCACTGCTGAGCGTTTAGCCAAATAAATGCTCCAAAATATAAAGATGTTCTGTTTTTGCTGTTTATTACATATAGATAGGTTTGTGTGGAATTCTTGAGGGAAAGGTTCCTGGAAACTGGATATCTATGTTTAATAAAAGAACAGAATGTGGATGTTTAGTTAGATTAGGCTAACTAAAAGAATTGAGGCAAGATTGGCCAAATCAATCTTGGAGACTGGGCGTCTCAAAATGGGTTAATTAATCAGGAAGATTAATTAATAAATACAGGATATAATTAATGAGGATTTAATTATATTAAAATGGCTTGACTTTGTCAAGAAGTTTGGTTAAGGTTAACCATAGGAACCCCCCCGGAATTTGGGTTAAAAGTGCTACGTCAGCAAATTTACTGGGTTAGAAGCGCCGCTGCACTGCCTAATAAATTTGAGATGTGCCTGGTTCAAGTTTCAAAGCAGTTTAATGGGTTTCAAAAGGCGAAAAACCATTAAATGCAAAAATAACCAAATAGAGGCAAGGATGCCTAGGAATTCAGGTTTGATCAGCTGGTTCCCAGTTGGAACACTGATAGCTGAGTTTAGGATGTGCAATCCACAGGGTTTTGGCGCTTGGAGCTGGGGAAGCTCCATGCCAAATTGGTACATTGGGTTGAATGGAGTCAGGTGACTTCTGCCCATTGTAGGTCAATTCTCATAGGTTGAGAATTGTTGGTGATCTTTCAGGTAAAGATCTATGTTGGATGACTTGAATGTCATAGGCCATGTGATGCAAATCATTGGTTGATTCAGGAACTGGAGGGGTTTTCAGCTGTGTATTCCCCAAATGGTATATAAGCAAAAACAGTTAATCATTAATAAAATATATTCATATTTATTGTCGGTTTTGACGCCTTCCCCTCACCTATTTTTCAATTGTCATGCCTTCTTTGTTAAAATTTGAGAGAGCCAAGTTTGGTGTTCTTTGTGTGGAAACCGCTGCCGCAAGAAAGGAGGTTCCTACAAGTTCATTGGACAAAGCTTGGAACAGCCTGGAGGTCACTAAGACTATTCCTGCCAAATCTTTAGTAGAAGTAAAGGCTGCGTTTGAAGAGCTGTATTACAATTACTTTGCAAAGGAAGGGACTCCCATAAAAGGGAACCACATTTATGCTTGGAACTTGTTGGTAGGATGGGATGAAATCTTGCAACAAGTAAAAGAGATGGCAAATCGTGAAATTGAGGCATTGAGAGCACAAGAGGAAAAAATGTTGAAATCATGGCTTGTTGGCGGGATGACAATAAAGTGTTATCTGAGAAAATTGCCTCCCTGGAGGCAAAGCTCCTTGAAGCTTTGTCCCAGGAAGGTAACAGCAATAAGATTCAAGGGCAAGATAATGGCAGGATGGACTGGTTAGGCCTGGATCCGTCACTAGAATACAACTACTGCATCTATGACAAGAAAGTACTAGCTGTTGGCAGAGCCCTAGAAAAATTCCGTTATTACGTGCTAGGACACCTGCTTACCATTCACACAGACAACATTGCAGTACTCTTCATAGCCAACAACTTGGGTACCAACTCAAGGAGAGTCCACTGGTTTACAGACCTAATTGATTACAACTTTGACATACAGCACATACCTGGGAAACAAAATACCGCGGCTGACAGACTGTCCAGGAAGTTCTCACTACTCACGGAAATGACAGACTATGAAGCCAACTTACAGAATTACGTGGACGTTGCCACAAGAAAAATACACCCCAGGTCCAAATAAGACATCTCAGAATTCATAGCAAACTCCCTAAAATTTACGTTAGTAAACAGGGAATTGTTTAAAAAGACGGATGATGGTTTAAAAGTGGTACCTACCAAAGATAAAAGAGTAGCAATACTCAAGAAAGCCCATGACAAGAACGGACATTTTGGCCAATGCGCAACAGTAGAGAAACTCAAAGCAATATAATGGTGGCCAAGAATGTACAGCAAAGCCATCAAGCACATTGAGAGATGTCAACCCTGCCAAAGATTTAGTAAAGGAATGAAACATGCAAAACCAATTTTACCTATTGTAGTGACAAAAATGTTTGACCTTTGGGGCATCAAATTTGTGGGACCCCTACCAACATCAAAACATGGGAACAAGTACGTGTTAGTAGCAACAGAATACTATTCAAGATGGCCAGTAGCAGCCGCTTACCCAGATAACACAGCACTCACCGCCGCAAAATTCCTGCATGAAGAAATCATGCTACAATTTGGACCACCAATGATGATACTGACAGATCAAGGGACACACTTCCAGAACCAGATGGTTGCAGACCTAACTAAAAGGATTAGTGTCAAACACAGCTTTGCAACAGCATACAACCCGTGCTGCAACAGACTTATCAAAAGATTCAACAAAACATTGGTACTGTCGTGAATGCCGCCATTCACTGTGTTTTGATTTTGCCTTTGATGGGATATTTTGAGGACAAATATCTCTCTTTTGCTTTTGCCCTTCAAAATGAGTCTGGCTCCAAATTGGGAAATTCAATTGTTCAGTTTCCTGATTCTGCGCAACTCACTTGCCCCACTCAGGCTGGTAGCAAGTAATCCTATCATCTATGTACTGTTTTGTGGTAAAGCTACACAGTATATATTCCATTTCACATTTACCAATAAAAATTAAGTTCTATTCACATTTTTGTCTTGTGTCCTCACATACTTCAGCGCCTCTCTAGCCACGTCTAGCAGATATTATTCAATAAGGGCCACAAGGTAATTACATAGCCTTCTCTACTATTCTAACCAAGACTTAATATAAATCCAATCATAAGGTTAGGATTACCCGTTGTGTATCTGTGCCACACCTCAGGTCACAACAAAAATGGTGCTCTCTACAGGGGCTGTAAGCCCCTTGGTTACCCCCTTTGCAACCACGTTTTTGGGTCCTTTGCCTCCGCCTATACAAGAGCTGACTTCACCTGAAATTACCAGTCCTCATATCAAGGAAGACATTGCAGACCCACCTATTGTTCCTACTGTGCTGAAGCTTGGGAATGGTCCCCGCCTAGTGGCCTACCCTTTGGGTACCCCTGAATTGGAACAAGTCATGGCAGTAGCCCTGGGGTTAGCCTGTGATGGGGCCATCCCTTGCCTCCAGCTGCAGTTCAGTCAATCAGAATACTACAAATTGATTGTGGCTCCACAATTTCCACAGCATCTCCTCTCAGCGGCTGGCTCTGCTGAGCACCTATTGTCATCCTTTGTACAACCCAACTTAGCCCACCATCAAATGGTGTTAGGGCTCCCCGTTCAGGAGATTTTGTCCCTACAAGCAGCCGTCACAAACCACTGGGGTCAATTTGCTGCCTATCAACAATGGATCCGCTCCCTGTTTTCCTTGGTGTCAGACAATCAATGTGACTCTTTCACTTCTCAAACCTGCTTGGTCAATTCCATCAAGCAAATACGCCAGTCCATCCCTGAATATGTCAGGGAGCGTCTACATGAGTTTCACCAGCTAGAACAACCCTGGCAAACCCAAGTAGATTCCACCCTGAACGCCTATCTTACCAATTTTGAACAACTTATGCAACAAATCAGTGAGTTCAGTGCTTACTCCTTTGATCAACTACAACAAGTAGCAGACTTTGCTGCTAAAGGCCTTTGCAAGCTCAGTGAAGAATTTGAGCAAGAAAGGGTTGCTACTACTGCTGCCATTACCAAACTCCAGACTCAAGTGAATGAATTGTCTATGCCTAAGCCAGATGTTCTGCCTTCCCCCATCTGACAATTTGGTAGACAGAGAACAGAGGCTATGGGACGCCATTCAAGAGCTGTGAACATTCATCTGCAGTCAAGATTGCCACACTGAAGCACCTCAGCCAGATCCCCAGGTGCTTGCTTTGACAACTCATGTTGCTGAGTTACAACAAGAGGTTGAGGCCTTACACAAAATGGTGGCAACTGCTGCTAGTCCAACTGGGGTAGTTGACAATGATAGCTGTTGCCCTGGCCTGTCAAGAGCCTCCTATATCCACTGTTCTAGAGAGCTGATAGCTCTAGCTAATGAGGTGGATCACTTGAAACAAGACCACTTTGAGCTTGATAAAGGCATACAAGAAATGAGTGAATTAATTGACTCAGTGAATGACAGGTTTTCCCCTTGCCTTTCAGTGGGTCCTTCTCTTACCTCCTGACTCGCTGAACTTTCCACTTAGTAACAGCACAGGGTCAGCGCCTAGATGTTACTAAGCAACAAACCACCTTAGCTAGTAATACAAGTGCCCACACTTCTGAAACCTTGACTACTCTTAAAGAGAGTGTTTTCCAGCTGTGGGCCAGGCAGCCCCCCTCTGAGTCTGAAACAGAACTCTCCCCACGCATAAATGTACTCAATAGCAACAATAGTGGCCCAACTCCTGAAGCACACTTCAAACCTACCTTTAAGAAAATCTTCAATACCAAAACTTCTACTATTGCAGCTTTCCTAGCTATCTATTAAACTGCTATGAGAAGGGCCTCTGATGAGGTTAATAAGGAACATATTCTAACTTGCCTGCACCTGACCTGCCAGGAGGTAGTAGTGTCCGAGTTGCCCATCATCAAGACTTGGGAAGAAATTAAGCAGCGTCTGATTGAAAAATTTGGTGGTGACCTTAGTTTGGAAGTGAAGAAGGACGCCTTCATGCACATTGCCTTCAAACCTAAGGAGACTCTAGCTGAATTTGCAGATAGGTTCTACATGGAAGGACAACAATTAATAACTAGCAGACAATTGATAGCACATGAAGCTTACATGGCTTGCGCTCAAGCCATCAAGGTTAATCAGCTGCTGTGCCTTCACTTTAAGGCTCATAAAGCCATGCTTTCCTCTATGAAGAGCAAAAAACACTGTTGAAGTATATGCACCTTACCCATTCTGGAGCTGTTGTGCAGGAGAATTGTGCTGCCTCTAACTCTGGTTTGTCTTCCTGTGGCCCTTGTATCCTCACCATGAACTCACAAAATTCTCCTTGATGCCAAGGTTGCCATAAATGGTGGCCAGATAGGTCATCATTCTCAAGTCTGCACCAATCCTCGGGTTGAAGGGACTGATCCCAAGGAACAGGCAGGAAAAGAACAGTCAACCTAGAGACAGAGACGCTCTTGGTTGAAAATTATTCCCTATCTCCTTCAATCCTCCCCTCCATTGCTGACTCTGAGCCTGCTAACACTGGGGCTCCTCCCATTCTTCTGTTATTCCACGCCATATCTGATGACTCTGACATGGATGATTCTGATATAGAAGACCCCAACACCTATGGGTATTCTGTACTGGCTGTCCCTGAAACTATTGCAGTCCCTTATAAACTATGTTCTGAAAATCTACAACAACTGCTAAGCTGCTGCCAGAATCCAAGCAAGTTGTCTCTTGCCCTTACCTCACTCAAGTCAAGAGATCTCCTGTGCTTTTCAAATCTTCCAAAGAAGCTGCTGAGGTTGCTGACGCTGTGTTCAAAAATGTCTCTGTCTTGCTCCCTCTCCAGACAGTCTACAAGGAGTTCCCAGGCCTAAGATGCATGGTCAAAAAGTGGGACAAAAAGCTAGAAGAAGCCCAGGACATTCTGGCTGTCCTCCTTACCTTTGGTTGTACTACCACTTGTGTGGAAATATCCATCCAAAAGGTGAAAATCAAGGCCGTCTTAGACATGGGGTCTCCTGTTAATATTGTCTCCTCAAAGCTTGTCAAGAAGCTCAAACTTGGCCTTGACCTTAATTACCACCAGTTGTATGGTACAGCTGGGCTATCAATGACTTGCGCTATAGGGACTTATTCTGCTCTTCTCATGCAGTTTGGTAAGCTACTTTTGGCTGCACCTGTTGTTGTCTTGGAGAATGAGAGTACAACCTCCTAGTTGGTACTTGATTCCTTAGGGAATACAATGGAATCATAAACTTGAAGGATGGTTACCTCTCTATCCTAGTGTACAAAGTCCCTCTGATCTTTGAAGAGACTGTTAAAGTCCCAGGGAAGCGTCCCAAGACGTGTGCATTAGATTATCCTACTGGTGTTTTCACCCTGAAATACTGTACACATTCATCCAACATAAAGTGTCCTCCTATGGCTTGCCCTGCTTCTGAAGGGATTCCTCTCTTGAACACTTCTGCTTTAACCATTCCCCCTGGGTCTCAAGATATACTAGACTCCCAAATATCATATGAGCTACCTGAGCGTACATTTCTAGAGTTATACTCTCCTCCCTCACTAGGACGCAACAAACCCTACCTATGCCTGGGAATCTTGGATGTCTCTCATAAAGACCCCGTTCAATTGCTGGCTGCCAACTTAACCGCTCTCCCCATACAAGTGTCTAGAGGGCAGGTTCTTGGTTATGGCAAGTTTTTGAATGCTCCCAATGTCTTATTTCTACAGCCCTTTAGCACGTTTCAGGATTTGAATTTACCTGAAGACAAGCCCCAAGTCCTGTCCTTGTTCACTGCTCAAGATTTCCCCCAACTATCCCCAGTACAACAGAAGGAGGTTCTTGATTTGCTGGATCAATTTTCAGATATCTTTGTTAAAGATAGCACTGACTACAGCCTAGCCAAAGGCGTCATTCACCAGTTTGATACTGGTGATGCTCCCCTTTCTGCACTAAACCTTATTGCCGCAATTGCATGGAAGAGGCTCAAGTGTCTAGAGAGCTCAAGCAACTATTAGACGCTGGGATATTAGTTCCTTCCCAAAGTCTATGGGCCTCCCCCTTGCTCATACTGAAGAAGAAGAATGGAGGTCATTGTATTGTGATGGATTACTGGCGCTTCATCTGCTTAATCAAAAAGGATTCCTATCCCCTACCACGCATTGATGATGCTCTCTGCTGCCTTGACAGCTCCAAGTTCTTCTCTGCTATGGATTTAGCTTCTGGATACTGGAAATTTGATCTCTCTCCTGAGGATAGACAAAAGTCCACACTCATCACTTCCAAAGGACTGTTTGAGCCTACACGCATGCCGCAAGGACTCTGCAATCCCTGGCTACTTTTAAACAAGCCATGGACTCCATCCTCCGTGATTTAAAGCTCTCATGTGTCCTAGTGTACTTAGACAATATAACAGTCTTCAGCGCTACCTTTACATATCACCTGGCTCACCTCAAGAAAGTGTTAATAAAGATTTGAGAGGCTGGCCTTAAGTTGAAACCATCTAAATGTGCTTTCTTCAAGGAATGCCTTGAATTCTTGGGCCATGAGGTAACCCAGACCGGGATTTGCCCAATGACCAAGAAAGTTGAGGCCATTGACAAAATGCTTCCGCCCACCAACATGTAAGAAGTACAAGTCTCTCTGGTTATGATGGATTACTACAGAAAGTTCATCCCCAACTTTGCTGACACTAGTGAGCCTTTGGTCCAACTGTTATGTAATGTCCCCTTCAAATGGACTGCTAGCCAGCAACAAGCCTTTGAGACCCTCAAGAAAAAACTCAAAGAGGCTCCCATCCTAGTATATCCTGACTACAATAAGGAATTCATCCTATATACTGATTCTAGTGGCCTGGATATTGGAGCTATCTTGGCTCAATTGGATGATGAAGGTGTGGATCATCCTGTAGCTTATACTTCTTATGTCCTCAAAAAGCATGAGAAAAATTACAGTATCATGGAGAAAGAATGTCTTGCTGTGTTGCATGCTGTCAAAAAGTTCCACCATTATGTATATGGCACCCATTTCACAGTGGTCACCGACCATGCTTTGCTTAAGTGATTACAACAGCTTAAGGAATCAGAAGGACAACTAGCTAGATGGGCTCTCTGCCTGCAAGGCTACAAATTTACTGTGCTATACTGTCCCAGGATTAAACATCAAAACACTGATGGATTATCCAGAATGTCCATCTTTGCTCTACACCCTGCTGAGGCCAATCAACTGTATGAACTAATTGGATATCCTTTCTCCTGGGATAACAATACAGAAGAAGTTCATATTGCCCTATCCAAGCTATCTAAAGACACACTAATTTTTGACAACCAGCTTTGCAAGAAAGTACAAGACTGCTACCTAACTTATGTATGGCCTTGTCTTTGCCTTTTGTTGGTGCTTAAAGCTCATAAGGAGACATGACATGGAGGAATTGCCAAGACCTATGACTGGCTCCAGAAAAACTATTTCTGGGAGAACCTTTGCCTGCTGATTCCAGATGTCATTGCTAGTTGCCACAATTGGCAGCTCCAGCAACCTTGAGCTGCCTCACACAAGTTCAGGCTAGTCTCCCCTTAACATGTATTTCATACTGTCAGCATTGACACTGTGGGGCCTCTCCCCCACTCTTGCTCTGGTTGCCGTTTTATCCTAATTGCTGTTGATCATTTTAGCAAGTGGGTAGAAGCTCGCTCTACTAAGGACATCACAGCCAAGACAACTGCTGCCTTTCTGTTGCAAGACATATTCTTTTGCCATAGCTGTCCTCAAGTGTTGTTATCTGACAATGGGACTAACTTCAATGCCAAGTTGGTAACTTCTGTTATTGAAGCCTTGGGGTATCACCAGTCTTTCTCTGCCCCTATAATATTTCTACCAATGGGGCGGTTGAGCATGCAAGTTTGACTCTGGTTTCTATCATGAGGAAACTCACTTATTCTGACGCTGCCAACTGGGATCTATACTTACCTGCTGCTCTCTTTGCCTATTGTCTTAGAAAATATTGTCACCATGTATTCCCCTTTGCTATGCTGTATGGGCGTGAGGCTACCACTCTGTTGCTCCTGGGAGCCCCCTACTCTCCTCTGATAAGACTATTAACCCTGATGACCATATCAAAGATCTAGTCAACCTCATCATTGATATACAAGCTACTACCTACATATCTTTGTATAAGAACAAGGTACTTGAGCTCTCTCCTGACAATGCTGGACGCTCTCCCTTGCCTGAGTTCAATATTGGGGACCACGTTCTCTACTATGAGCATAGAGTAGGGGAACACACTCATAAGTTAGATATGTTGTGGGTTGGACCTTTGAAAGTGATCTTCAAGTGAGAGTCAGAGTAGACTGTGAAACTCCTCTCTAGTTGTCAACTTTTTTTCCTGAGTGCATGCCAAGTTCCTCTGCAAGTACCACCCCCTAAGGCCAATCTAGAGGGGGCAATGTTGTGAATGCCGCCATTCACTATTTAAATTTTGCCTTTGATGGGTTATTTTAATGAAAATTCTCTCTCTTTTGCTTTTGCCCTTCAAAATGAGTCTGGCTCCAAATTTAGAAATTCAGTTGTTCATTTTCCTGATTCTGTGCAACTAAATTGCCCCACTAATGCTGGTGGCAAGTAATCCTACCATTTTTGTACTGTTTTGTGGTAAAGCTACACAGTATATATTCCATTTCACTTTTACCAATAAAAATTAAGTTCTATTCACATTTTTGTCTTTGTGTCCTCACATACTTCAGCGCCTCTCTAGCCACGTCTAGCAGATATTATTCAATAAGGGCCACAAGGTAATTACATAGCCTTCCCTACCATTCTAACCAGGACTTAGTATAAATCCAATCATAAGGTTATGATTCCCCATTGTGTATCTGTGCCGCGCCTCAGGTCATGACAGGTACAGACCTTGGAGAAATCCACCAAATACCAGCCTAGCACATGGAAAGACGCCTTACCTGCGGCATTGTGGCACTACAGAACCAAGGTGCACAGAACAACACAACTGACGCCATTTGAAGTAATGTATGGTGTGAAAAAACCAACAACAATACCTGACGTCTTACCTAATACAAACAATGTAGTCAATCACAGACAGGTGGTCAGGACTAAAGCCATGAAAGCCATCAAAGAGAAGGCCAAGAAGATAGAAAGAATGCAAGAAGGGACCCACTTCAACTTACCTATATTTGAAATAGGTCACCACGTTTTAAAGTTAAAGAAAAGCTTAGCAAACAGCCATTCTGGGAAGTTCAATACTAAGTGGTCAGGGCCCTTCACCATCTATTGGCTAAGAAACAACAATAATTACTACCTCAAGAATCAAGAAGGCGTTCAATTTATGCAACCAATCATAGCACCAATCTGAAGCACTATTATAAATAGTTTAGTGGTGGAGTGTGATGCCAAATTTGATTCATCATCAAATATCAAATATTGAATGCATTTCCAAAACCAATATAAAAACCCCAGTCAATTACAATAAAGCCTACTTGATTACTTCTAAATTATTCTCAAATATCACATATCTGTAATTTGGCATTACAGAGTTTTAGATTGTAATGTAAAGAGCTTTATTTTTGTTGCAACATCTTTGATTACTCCCTCTCAGGGAATTAACAACCTGAGTAGATCACCAAATGGCTCACCAAATGGTTCAATGGCCAGCCAGTAAACTGGTGGCACCATTATCAGTCAACCATCTATGACAGGGATAACTCAATCCAGATCCTAAATGGAACAAAACTTGAATAAGCCTCATGACCCAAGAGGAACACTACTCAGATAAGCCCCATGACCCCCATGATGTACATGAACAGTATGTGGCTTGTCATGATACTATATATTATTCTACATTCATATCCAATAAAGTATCATTCTTTTCTTAAATCTTCCCTTTTTTCTATTTATTATACTTACCAGAAGTATAAACTTGACAGTGGTAGCACAAGTAGGTTATCCATACTTACCCAAATCAAAGGAAAAATTCCTTCTAAGAAAAAGACCCAAGCAATGGTACTCCCTAATGGCTGGAGAGACTACAAAGAAGGACAAGACATTCCCACAGGTTTTGTTATCTACGACAACGTCCTTGTACCCATCAAACAATACAACACCCTCAAAGCCTGAAGACTGTTACCCACAACACCAACCACAACAGCACCACAGCAGCCTGAGATACCCAATATTGTATTCCAGAGCCTTTGTACAGCTGAAATTGGCGCCTTTGCGGGACTACACCAAGAAACTGCCTATCTTTGGATTAACAGTAAACAAAGCAAATCCAAGCAAGTGGAATACCCCCAAAGACTCTGGGTCAGTGAAATTGCCATCTGTGTTACAGGAACCATATCACTTTTTGTAAACAGATGGATAGCCCAACACCCCAACCAAAAGGGAGACTGGGAGCTATTCAAGAGTGCATTCTTCAAAAAGTTCTCCATGAAGGATTCCAATGTAGTAATCATGACAGAACTTTGAACCTTCAAGATGACAGGAACAATCAAGGATTACAATGTTGCATACAAAGACCTACGTGACTGCGCATCCAACACCATCAACTTTGATGAACCTGGGACATGCTTGGACTTCTACAATGGCCTTCCCACACACATTAGACGTCAGTTTGATATGACTGCTGCAAAAACCTTGAAGAATTATTATTGGAATGTAAACACACAGCCCAAAAATCTGACAATCTACACACAACCATCAAACACAAAGAGAGTCCTTCAGTCAGGAAGGATCCTTGACCCAATAAGCAGAACAACCAAGCCAACAACACATATCCTCAAACTGGAAATCACACTGCCCAAGTCAACCAGGCAAGCACCAAAGATAACAACAAGAAGGGAAAAGCTCAGGGGAGTGCTTAGGCAAGCCACACTCCCCTAACCTACAAGACTCATACAGGGATCAGGACGTGGATTCCATCACCATGATCCAAGTACCCTCCAGCAACCCTCTACTGTTTGCCGCCCAAACTGGAAATAAACTCCTCACTTATATTTTCTGTTTTTGCAGATATCAGGGCACTGCACTATTTGACACTGGAGCAGACCAATCTCTAGTCAACAAGAAATTTGCCGGCCTCATGAAAATACCTACCAATCAAAGCAATATCAGGAGAGTTATCATGGCAGACAACAGAAGCACACCAGTCACTCAAGAGGCAAAACCTTTCCGCGCCCAAATTGGAGAAGTGCAAACCATACTCAGCAGCCCAATCATACTAAACCCCAAGTATGATGTTATACTTGGCCTGGACTGGTTGAGAAAGACCAAAACTCACATTGACTGGGACAGTGCTACCCCCACCATACAAAGAGGAGAAGTACACCACCATGTTTATTAAACTCACCTTGATACACTTACAAGGGACCATGTATCTGTGAAAATCATGAAAACATAAGAGGAAACCAACCCCAGCAAAATAATTGGAGTATCTGCACATACAAAGCCATCCACTTTAAGAATACGGAGACCTAACATGAAAAGAACCCCATCTGAGATCAGTTATTTAACAAATTCCCCACTGTTTTCCAAGAAACACTGCCAGGACTACCTCCTGACCGTGGCATACAACACAAAATTGGCCTCAAAGGGAGTGTACCTAAATCACAATCTATCTACCGCCTCACACCACAAGAAGACAACACCCTAAAAGCCTACCTTGATGAAGCGCTTGAGAAAGGACTCATATGACCATTAAAGTTGCCCTTTGGTTCTTCTGTCTTCTTTGTGGCAAAGAAAGACAGAGGCCTCCGCCTAGTCATAGACTACAGAGCGCTCAACAAAGTCCCAATTAAGAACAGGTACCCCCTGCCCCTAATTGACAACCTTTTTGACGCCCTGGGGGGTCCCAAATCTTCACAAAAATTGATTTGATGGCAGGCTACCACCAAATTTGCATGAAACCTGAAGACATTCCAAAGACCTCTTTTAGAACTAAATATGGATCCTTTGAATGTGTTGTTCTTAACTTTGGCATGACAAATAGTCCCAGTACCTTTTTGACCTTCATGAACAAAGTTTTCAAGGAACACTTCAGAAAATAAGCAATTATCTACCTGGACAACATCATCATTTACAGCCCCAACCTGGAACAGCACTGGAAAGACATCTGCCTGGTCCTCTGCACCCTTGAAGAAAACCAACTGGTTGCAAATTGTCAAAGTGTGAATTCTTCTTGACAGAACTCTCATTCCTTGGTCACATTATCAGCAAGGACGGAATCAAACCAGATCCATTCAAGATACACACCATAACTGAGATGCCAGCTCCAAGAAATAAGAGCAAACTCTGCACCTTCCTTGGAATGGTAGCCTATGTAAGAAGATTTATCCCTGATTGGGGTGCTCCAATAGCCCCCCTGTCTGCCATCACGGGCAAAACAACCTAGTTTGTCTGGACACCACTATGTGATCAACACTTCTGCCAACTGAAAGAACACATGATCACCGCCCCTATCCTCTAATACCTGAATTGTGAGGGAATCTATGAGCTAGAAACCAATGCTTATGATTATGACATAGGAGGAGTACTCCATATCCAAACAGCAGAAAAGGACTTCCACCCCATGGAATATGAATCAAGGAAGTTGTCTGACAGCAAACAAAGATACCCCATGCACAACAAGGAGTTGGTAGCCATCCTACACTGCCTCATGAAGTGATGATGCTACCTGGAAGGAGCCCAACCGTTCAAGGTACTCACCAACCACAAGTTGCTGATATTCTTTAAAACGCAACAACACTTGTCAAGGAGGCAAGCCAAATGGATGAGTCTCATACAGAGATACCACATGCAAATTGAATACAAGCCAGGCAGAGAGATGCTTACTGCAGACGCCCTATCAAGGCTATACAATAAATACATCCTCTGCATTGATGATGACCCCAACCGTCCCATGTTAATCATGGGGAATCTCCAGAAAGGTTTCCCACCTGGCACACCAATGGACATCCAAGAAAAAGTCCTCAAGAACAAACATCTGTTCAAAAACGCATATGGTACCCTCCACCAAATCCTTCCAAATGGTGACACAGTACCCTACGTTCTGTCAACACAAAAGATTGACACAATCCTCCGTTATCAAAGAGATTTGGGACACACATGTAGCAGAAACTTACATGAATATCTCAAGACTTGCTACTGGTGGCCCAACATGCTAGATGATATCAGAGAAGTACTAGAACAATGCAAGGTCTGTGAAAAGTACGCCCAAACCAAAGCTCCACCCAAATCAGTAGTACCCATATCTATCACACAGCCCTTCAAGGTATGGTCATTAGATATCGTGGGACCTATGCCTGGTGAAAGCAAAGGCAAGAAGTAAATCATCACAGCCATTGACTATGCAACCAGATGGCCCGTAGCACAAGCCACAAAGGAGCATAAAGGCAACAACGTGAGACAATTCATTGGTAAAGAGATAATAGCTAAGTTTGGAAAGCCCAACCTCTTAATCACAGATGGAGGCACTGAACTTAAAGCTATTGACACCAACATATACCTTGCCAAAAATGGAATAAAACACACCACAGCCAGCCCATATCACCCACAAGCAAATGGACCTGTAGAACAACTAAACGGCTCTCTAGTGGAAGCTCTCAGTAAGTTATCTGCCAACAATACAAAATCCTGGGTTGACATGTTACCAAACGCCTCTATGGTCTGAAGAACACAAGTCAACTGCAATACAGGAAAAAGCCCTTATGAACTTGTCTATGGATAAAAGCCCACTCTTGTTAGTACAGCCGCGGGACCATGACTACCTCTGCACAGGAAGGTGCCAGACAACAGTGACCCCAACATATTACAAGCCAGAATAGACCAAGAGGAAATGGAACTCCAAAAGGGTCAAAAGGGAAGCAATCCCATTGCAACAAGAGAAATTCCAAGTCGGGGACGAAATCTGAATTGTCAACCACAACCAACACAAATTGGACCCAGGATTGCGTGGACCAGGCATCTTCATGGAAGTCAAGCCCAACAACACCTACCTCATCAAAGGAATTGGAGCTTGGACTGAACTAAAACATATGCACCATAACTGCCTCCGCCTGTGCAAAGCAAGAACAGCCCAATGAAACTCCAGGCTCCCTGTTCCCAACGCCAAACTGGATCAATACCAAGAATGCGCCCCCAAAACTCTTAAGAAAATCCCCAAGGCTCCGCCTTACAGTACCCCAGGGAGAGATGTTGCAACATCTTTGATTATTCCCTCTTGGGAAATTAACAACCTGAGTAGATCACTGAATGGTTCATTGGCCAGCCAGTAAACTGGTGGCACCATTATCAGTCAACCATCTATGAAAGGGATCACTTAATCCAGATCCTAAATGGAACACAAATTGAATAAGCCTTGTGACCCAAGAGGAACACTACCCAGATAAGCCCCATGACCCCCATGACCTACATGAACGGTATGTGGCTTATCATGATACTATATTATATTCTATATTCATATCCAATAAGCTATCATTCTCTTCTTAAAAATTCTCCTTTTTCCGTTTATTATACTTCCCAGAAGTATAAATTTGACATTTTGAAAAGTCCTTTGACAATTAGATTTGTGATTTTAATTGCATCTGGATTTACTATAGCTGCTAAATACTTCAAGCTCAAATTGCTGTTTCCCCTTTGTCAAATCTGAGGTATACTTGGAAAGACAAACCCCCTAAATCAAAAGTACCTATATTGCATTACAGCTGAACCAATTACAGTAAAGTATCTGATTTGGGATCATAACAGTCTAGGTGTTGTAACTGTGCTGTATTAGCAGAGTTACATGGGGAATTTTTTTTGGAAACTAGATATTATCTTTATTGGAATTTGAGGGATTATATATTTGTAGTGATTTATTAAAAAATGAACAAGATTATGTAGATCAATCATTTGGATTCAACAAAGGGGTGGCTTGATTCTGCTAATGAGTGAAGCTCTAAATCAAGTTACCACAGGTTTGAGACTTTCATTGGTTCCTGTTTGCTTGTTTGGTAATTTGAGTTAACTTTCACATTTGGCTTCAAGTGCTGGGGAAGTTAAGTTGGGTGACACCTGGCCTCTTGTGCAGAATATTGCCAGGGGTTTGACTCTGCTGTTTCAATAGCCCCTCTCAGCTGAGAGTCAGCCTCCTTGGTTGGTAGATTGGAAGAGAGGTTTTTGGGAGAGCAATCTCCTTATTTTACTAGATGTTGTTCTGTGGCTGATATCATTGCATTGTGTTGTTTTTTGGGCTTTAAATGGTTGTGGTCTATCATGATGCAGGGGTTCTTCCTGCTTCATTTTTCCCAGGTGTTTTACTAGGTAATTGTTGTTGTTTACCTTTTGGATTATAGAGGGGCTCATTTTTTCAGGTTGAAAAGTACTTTTTTTTAGTTTTTATCAACAAAACCTTGTCCCCAATCATATATTCTTACTTCAGGGGAACTAGTGTTTCTTGTGGTTGTTTTTCTTTTTTGGCTTTCTGATCAGAATTGGCAAGGTGTATTATTGGATTGGTTCTGGTTGAAACCTGCTTTGGTTCTCTAGTTAGAGCCCTTTTAAGTCTTAATTTATATTGGGCTGTGTGTTATAGACCAATTCAAAAGAGCTTTTCCTAGCAGATAAGTTCAATTAGGTCTGGCATACAAGAAGGGCTGTTGGTAATTGTTTGGGTCAATCCTCAGGTGTCCCTGCAGTGAGCTTATAAAGTGCTTGTACCTGGGTCCTTTTCAGCTGTTTTATTCTGCTGTTGTCCTGTGGATGATATGGTTTAGCCACTGTGTGTTTTAATTTTTTCTTGGCCAGGTAAACATTTGGGTCATCAGATGTTAGCTAATTGCCACTGTCTGTGATAAGCAATTAGATTTTCTGATTTTTTTATATTATTTCCTTGCCTATGAATTGACACACATTCTTGAAAGTGTGAGTTTTGACAGCCTGTACCACATGCCATCTGGTGACAAAGCTGATGGCAGTGAATATATATTTATTGTTGTTAATCTTGCCAGGCATGAGGCTCACAATAACCAGTGCCTATGCTTTGAACAATAGCTTAGCTGTGATTGGATTTAACAATTTAGGAGACATATTTCTCTTATCATACTTCTCAAATACCTTTCACTATTATGAAACTTCATAAATGTTGCAGTATAAGGTGGTCAGCAGTCCTTGTGTTTTAGGAATTCATAAAGGTTCCTTCTTTTTGTGTTCCCAGGATCTCTCTGGTAGTGTATAATGGTGTCCATGCTCTGGTGGGTTATAACACTGTGAATGATTGTTCTGTCCAACATTTTTTTGGCATATGGTACCATACACATCAGCAAGCAGATTATTCTTTTTGACCAAAATGTTGTGTTTAATTTTTGTGGTACCTGTAGGGAACCCCTCATCCTTGGTACAGAGCACAAGGAGGGACCAGCCTGGGTATAGTCTATCTTGGCCCCTGGAGGCCTGGACATAGAGGAGTGATAGATCATCTGTGATTACAAGTTCTGATCCAGGTTTGTGTTGTATTTTCATGTAAACCTTTCAAGAAACACCATATAGTGTGCTTGTCTTCACTAGAGGTTAAATTGGGTTTTGAAGTAAATGTGGGACTTATGGTCTGTGAGGGCCGTGAACTCTTCTTGTTATTGGGATAGCAGCACCACTTGACAATACAGCGCACAATAACAAGCAGTTCTTTGTCATGGATTAAGTAGCAGGTTCCCCTGTCAGTTAGCTTGTGTGATTCATATGCTAGTGACAGATAATCAGTGGGATTAGTCTTGATACAAATAACTCTGCCTATGGAGGCATATGAGGCATCCATATCCATAGATAGTTGCCATCTTGTCTAGGATATTGTAGGATGGGTGCAGATATCAATTTTTTGAGTTTCCAGAAGCAGAGGTATCATTGTGATGTCAACACAAACTTAGACTTGACGCCTGTGATAGCCAACAGGGGGTGGTGAGGACACCACAGTGTAAGGAATTCCATTGCTTCTACACAAAATAATTTTCAAATTGGGTCTGGCACAAAGGATTTAGAAGATAACCTCTTTATTTATACAAAACTTGGAATTTTAGCCTTGGGTACAGTTACAAACAAGCCGTTAAATCTGCATTTGAAATTTAAAATGAATGTTCTTTACTTATACACTCTAAATTTAAAACCAAATGCAAAAACAGTTTCAAAAACCCTTTGAACTTAATAACTCTTATTATAAACCCAATAAAATTAGGTTCAGACAACAACAAGGACAACAACAACAAGGATGATTAAAAGGATTTTAATATAAAATCTAAATTAAGCAAAAACACCCCAGTGTTTAAAACCACCAATCAAAGTGCACAAAAATCCTCTAAAGTCTCCACTGCAACTCCTGCCACCCTAAACTACCAACCATAAGTTAAAGATCAACCAAGCCAAGGAAATAACTCTAATCCAAATAAGAAAACCTTCCAAACACATAGCCTCCCGCCCAAATGCACCATGCAAGCACCAGCAACCCTTACTGCTTCCTGCCTTGCAGACTGAAGCTTGCTGCAGTCCTGCAAGACAATACTTCATAATCAATTCTTGCAGCAGCCTCTGGTAACTACTCCGACTATCCCCACATTTCACTCAGTATTTAAACTGATCTCCCCCTCCTGAGAAAATTACTCCAACAATTTTTATTCCTATCTTAGCCAATAAATCTATATTTTCAAAACTTCTAAAAACTTGATTAGTAGATAAATAGGGCTCTCCATCAACAACATAAAGCTCATCCTCATTGTATGGGCTTTTTTTGTGTTAATTAGTTAAGGGCAAGCAATGTGAACTTTGAAACTCCTGAACCTACCCCCACAGATAAATCAGAAGACTCTATTTGATATTGTTTTGGTCCACGTTATTGACATGCCCCCTATGTAGAAACAGCTCAATTTCCCCCCATTATTCATCTCAAGGCCCACTGGTTGGTTTTGGGATATACCAGTGTCTATTACCTTTTAAACCACTCCACTCCCATCCTGGGGAGATTCTGCTTGTTTGGTCACCTTTTACACATGTTAATGATAGTGATCCCAGTAGGGTCCACTCTAGTCAAATTTAACTTGGGAGCTCTCCTTCAATCCATTGGAGAGAGACTTCCCAATGAGTGGGTCCCTGACACACAGTTAGGGATAAACCAACAAACATAGGTCACTATTCCCAGTAATGTATTTAATTTCTCTTATCTTCATGAGGTGACATTTTACATATTACTTGGATTTTTTGTGTTTCAGGATTAACTCTATCTTTTGATGCTAAATGACCTAAAAAAGTCAGCTGTTCTTGTAAGAATTTTGTTTAAATGGATTATCCAGGAGTTTGGGTTGCTTTAGTATGGAAAATATGGAGTCTAGGTCTTTATGACATTGTTCTCTGTTTGGGCTATATACAATTATAATTTTTCAAGTATTTATGTGTGTGCTTCATAATAATCAGGTCAAAAACCTTGTTTGTGAAGATTAAAAAGGTAGAAAGTACATTAGTCATGCCAAAGCTGATTTATTCAAGCTACCCAGAAATTGCTGACATGGTATAACAAGCCTTGCAGCCAGGGAATGATAAAATTTTAAGGGGGAGGGGGCAAGGAAACCTGCAGCAGAGGAGAAAAGCCTTTCTGGGAAGAGGGAGTAGAGTGGGAGGAGATGGGGTATTTCATTCCAAAGTTGATAACAACACATTCATATGAACCATACTTGGTGTGAAAGGCAGTCTTGGGGATGTCTTTGTCTTTAATGTGTATTTAGTTATAGCCTGTAGTGAAATCTATTTTAGAAAACACTGTGAAGCCATCAAGAGCATAAAAAAGTTATCAATTAGTGATAAGGTATACTAATTCTTGACAATGACTTAATTTAGGGCCTGGTAGTTGATGACTAGCTTCAGGGATCCATCCTTTTTAGCCATAAAAAATACAGCCTCACTAAAGGAAGATTGTGAGGGCCTAATGAGTCCCTTTTCCAGGGCCTCCTTGAGGTAAAAACATAGTGTGTTTTCCTCATTGGGAATAAGTCAGCATATGAGCTGTACCTTGAGTATGGCACCCTTTAATTGTATATAACCTTATATGTGTTTTTCAGGGGATAACCTGGGTAAGAATTTCTCAAAGATTTACAGCTGTTTTGTGATGTTTTCCTGATCCTGTGTGATAAAAGTCTCCTGCTTGTCCTTGAAGTGGATGATCTCATACTGGTGTGTGTTTCAGTTGATGACCTTGAGGTTCTCTTTTTCTTTATGGGTCTTGGTTATATATACAAACATTTTGTCCCTTAAAAGTTGATCTACAGTGTTAGGGTATATTTGAGGGTTCAATCCTTTACACTTGATGGTTAGTATTGAGATGACCCAATCCATATTAGGGTTGTTTTTTTCAGCCAGTTCAGATCAAGTAACAAGTTAAACCTAGGAAATATGATTACTGGTCCTTGGATGTTGAAGCGCACATTCTATAGGGTAATAGAAAATAGGGTAGTCTCCCTTTTAACAGCAATATGATGCCTATCAGCTAGACCAAATTCTTAATATGCAAAGGATTATTAGTTAGCTTGAACATATTAACAAAATTACTATTTTCCAAGGTTTAATCTGTGTCTGAATCTAAGCATGCTGAGCCAGTGTAACTTTAAAATGTTGCAACCAAGATTAATCCCTCACCCACTAACATATCTCACAATACACAGGGGCATTTAAAGAGACGCCTTTTAGTATAACTAACAGTATAGGGGATCATGTGGCCAATTTTAAATACTGGAAAATATATCCTAAATAGGAGTGCTGCCTATTTGATGTGCTCATCCTTTGCCTAAGATATTCCCAGTCCAAAACCTTATACTGAACCCACCAAAGTACCACCCCCTGGGGGACTTGTGGCTTCACAATATAGTATATCAATTATGTTATTATCTGATAAACATTGCCTTATTTCTATTATTGTCCCTTATATTAGACTTTTGTCTTCCCCAATCTGAATACTAAACTATTATTGGTTTAGTTGCAACAAAATCACAAAGGTTAGAATATCAGTTTATTTGGGTTTTAAACAACAGTGTAGAGTAAAGAATTTTTGGACAGCAGCTGAATAATGGGATATTGATTGTTAGCTTCACCTCAATACTCCTTGTTGGGCAAGTCTGATGGAGGTTGAGAGAGCTTAGCTTTCTTATTTATCTCCCCAAGCTTTTCCCTCATCTTGCTCATTCTGGTTAGTGATGACTCTGAAGTGTATGTGGTTGGATTATTGATTGCCCCTTTTATTGTGAGTATTAGTTGATTGAGGTTTATGATTGCTGTCAGAAAGAGGGCAGTTAGTACAACCAGAGGTGTTGAAATCTTTGGTCTCTCTCTTTTCAGTATTCTCTTTGTGAAGCGCATTGTATATCTGTTTTACCTTCTCTTTTTTGCAGTACAAACTCTGCAAGTTGATCACCTGTTCAAAGGTTCATATTTCTTGTTATGTGTGGTTTGGGGGTGTTGTAGTACATTTTGTGTGTTGCTGGGTTGTCAAGGATCAAGCAGATGGAGTGCACAAGTGCAGCTCTTCATAAGCCCTTGCCAATTTCTTTACTGTGCCAGGTTGAGTCAAGTTTTTAAACTGGAAGATGATCATGAGTGTGGTTCCCTTCATTACAAAACATGTAATAAAGTCCTTCTTGAAGGTGACCTAGTCTTTTTTCTGTATTATATTTAGGCCACTTGTCACACCAGGTAACTGTTTTATGAGTCATTACAATAGAAATTTCTGAAATCCAGAAGCAGACTAATAATTTCATTTGCATCAATTTTTTGGGCCAACTGGATCTAGGCTGTAGAATTTTCATTGTTGACGCCAGTGATAAGGAGCAACTTTTGGGAAAGCTTCAAATATGAAATTAAGAGGAAGATAATTATATTTTATTGGTTAATACTTTAGACTTATATAGCTGGTGTTGTGGCAGGGATTTTAGTTGCTGCAAAGATAATGATAGTCATGTGTGGGATGGGTTTGAGTTGCTGGATACTTGGACAGTCATGTGATATTGGCTTGTTGCCATTTCTGGTATGTTGAACTGTATATTGGAAAGGCACCAAATTGGGCAAAACAGGATGTTAAGTGGGTTGGTGGTAGCCAGAATACCTGTACATACAGCTACTTGACACAAGCAAATAAACCCAAGGCTTATCTATGGAGGCACTTTACCATATGCTCAGGAATGATACTCTAATAACTGGTTTGAGGCACTGAAGAGGTCACCTGAAAGAACCCTTAAGAATAAAGGACTTAAAATCAGGCATGGGGATGTCTCTTTTCTGATAGAGGATGTATTATTTGGGAATTTCAGTTTCTGGTTCATAGGGTGCCCAGTCCAAGAGAAGTCATGACATGATTATTTTTATATTTTTTGAACACAGATGGACAGGCAACCAGAAGAATTTTGAAGAAAAAGGTAGGATGGATGCCTAATGTCAATTATATACTTCTGGGAATTATAATAAACAAGATAAAGGGGAAATTTAAGAAGATAATGATACTTATTGGATATGAATATGGAGAATTATATAGTATCATGGGAAGCCACATACTGTTCATGTACGTCATGGTGGTCATGGGGCTTATCTAATTAATGTTCCTTTTAAGTCACAAGGCTTGTTCAAGTTGTGTTGCATTTAGGATCTGGAATGTTTGACCCCTGTAATGGATGACCAAATGATAGTGGTGCCACTGACTTAATGATTAGTTGGTGAATCATTTGGTGAGTCACTTGGGGCATTAATTCCCTGAGAGGGAGTAATCAAAGATATTGCAACACTAAATGTGCTATCAATGTTGTAAGTGTGTGTATTAGCAAATTTTACAGTAGTTTTAAAGGCTATGATGACAACCAAAATACTTCAGATTTAAACAAAATGATTTCAGATTTAAGCAAACCCCAAGTTGGGCAAGATTCAGGAATCAAATAATTTAAATACTTTTGGTGAAAAGAAAAAATGTCAAACAATAAACAAAATTTCACTAACACATTATGCAAAATTATATCAGACATCAAGCAGCGTAGTTCAAACCACAAACAAAATAGACTGGCACATTAAGTGAAATAGATGGATGCTGTTACAGAACATATTATAGTCCAATCATGATTCAGATAAGGCACCAACAGAAGAGCTAAAATGAAACAAAATTTGAGCAAACTAGAAGAGAGATTCCACAAGCACAAAACAAAATGAACTCACACAAGATGTGTAGTGTGAGCAGCCTAAAATAGAAATATAACAGTTTAACAGCCAATCAACAGCTATCCAATTTAGGAACATAGGCAAATTATCCATTTTCAATGCTCCGGATTTGTATGAAATGGTTTTGAGAACCTTCCAAATATGGGCTTGAGATTACAATAAAAATAATTGATTAAATTTTAAAATTTCTACTTTTAGTGATTTTATCCTAGGTTTTTTACAATGGTTTTTAATAATAACATTTTTGACAGCGCCAGCAAACAAGTCAGCAGCAGCCAAAGAAGCTTCTTTAAAGGTGAGGCTCAGAATGTGGAGGCACCTGTTTAAACCCAGGTCTTTGATACAGGTAACAAGGAAGCTGACCCATACTTGACCCCAACTCCTATGGCTTTGACTTGTTTGAGAGTCACTTAGTGTCTAGCTCTACCCCTGCCCCCTTTCCCACCCCTGCACAAGCTGCCAACCAACCAGCCAATCAGAATGGCAACCCTGATTTGAAACAACTGCCTGTTAACACCCAACCTGCCCCCTACAGCCAATCAGGCTTCAGCTCCCCCAGCCCAGCGCCCCAAGCAACAAATCATCACTGACTAAATTCTTCAGGAAATTGTGGCACTCAACCTGTGTGGTCTATCCTGGGACCAAATTGTTGACCAATTTCAATTTATCTGAGCCACTATCATGTGGGAATTCAATAACCTGATAAACAAGGGGAACCTGATTGGGACAGCTAAGAAGCCAAAGAAGGCCCCAGAGTGCCAGATCAACAAGGTATATCCAATCAATCTCAATCTCCTGCAGTGGGACTCCAAGCTTCCTCTGACCCAGGTCCAGAAGCAACTTGCGCACCATGCCATTTGGTTTTCTTAGTGCATGGTGCATCTCTGGATGCATGGGAAAGTGGCTTTGATTTGGGTACTGACCAACTGCAACAGGGACCAATGGGAAGGCAGCAAGGATTCCCAATATGATAATTCCATTGAATCTACTCTGTTCTGATGCCTGACAAGTTTGTCAGATGATGTCATGTTCATCTCTTACTAAAAGTTATCAATTGCCTTTGACAATTTTGGTGAGCAAGGGAAAGCCACCAAGAAAAAAGGAAGAAATAAGGTCAAAAAGGGGACTTTCATTGGTGTGTTTCTGACTGTTTTAGCAAAGGGGTTGTCTATTATTGAACAAACCCTGATTATACCAATGGCTATGGGTATAGCCATATCCTCAATATTGCTGGACTCCTGGGATAGAACAAATTCCATCTACTGGTTTTTCTTGAGCCACCAGATGGAGGGTAGCTCCACCACCCTCAAGTAAATCCAAGGACACTGTCATCAGGCCTCAGTGTACCCAGCTGGCTACACAGATATCCATCTGGCCAACGTAGTGCTCTTCAATATTAGAGACAGAGTCCAGCAGCGCCTCCTCCAGGCATTCAATGACTTTTATCTTGGAGCCCTGGACCATGAGTCTCTCTTTGGTTGATAGATGGTGGCTAACTTGTTTGTTCAAATTGCCTTCCATGTGAACATGGGCAGCCAATCACGTAAGGACAAGCGCCTGCCACCCTGTGCCACAGCTGTTTACCAATAAATCCAGCCAATGATGGACAAAAAATATAACAAGAGTTTTATGGCAGCCATCACAATAAATATGATTGGTTCTACTCCCACCATCACCCTCCCCACCTGCCAGCCCCTCCCACCCAACACCGGACCTCCTAGGTCAGCACCACCTCAACGCCTTCCTTTCTGTGGTATTCTGCCTAATATACATCATTCTTTCCCTCCCACATAAACTCTTTGCCGCCAAACATTTTCTACTATAGATTCAGAACCTGTTGGGGAAAATGCAGGATTGCCAAATTCTTTTGTGTTAACTCACCAACTTACTGGAATATTTTTCATCCATTTATATTGAAAAATTAAGTTGTTTTTGAATGAAAAATACTCCATTAAGTTAGTGAGTTCATGCAAAAGAATTTGACAATCCTGCATTTTTCCCAACAGGTTCTGAATCTACAGTATTTATATTATCTTTATCTTGAATTTCAATTGTTTATTTTCTCTTTGTTTATAGTTGGTTTTATTCTTTATTTTCAGCTTATTTCTATAAAATTGTTTATATTTTCTTTATTTATAGTTGGTTCTATTCTTTATTTTCAACTTATTTCTATAAAATTATATGTTTACTATGCCAAGTATCTAGATCCAGAACACAGTTATTTTTAGCTCTTTATACAGCCCCTTGTTAAAATATTAACAACAATTTTGTGATCAGCCAAATTTAAATCAGAAAATTATAAGTTTATTGTGTATAGAGAAAGTTGTTAGTGATCCAAATTCAAAAATTTAATGATAAACTTTAAGCCAAACAGGAGCCAAGTGAGAAGTATAATTGTTGTGACATAAAGAGTCATTAATAATTCTTTGATGCATGTGCTATAATTAATCTGATTGACTGGCTGTTTTGCCCTTGTGCACCATTGCCAATGTGGCAAGTTGTTGGTGGACAAGTGTTCAATCAGCTGATGGGTTAGCACTAGTCCATCAACAACTTGCCACAGCAGCAATGGCGTACAATGGCAAAACATCCAGCCAATCATATTAATTAGTACACATACACTAAAGAATTATTGAATGACCCTTTATGTCACAACAATCACTTTATCACTTGGCTCCTGATTGGCTTAAATTTTATCATTAAGGTTTTGAATTTGAATCAGTAACAACTTTATCTAAAAACAGGTAACACTATAATTTTTTAATTCAAATTTAGCTGATCACCAAATTGGTGTTAATATTTTCACAAGGGGCTATTTCAAGCGCCAAAAATAATATGGTAATCAAGGAAACAATGCCAACACAAAGCAAACAACACATATTGAGATGAGCGTGAATTATATACAAAATGGGTAAAAAGATGGGATAATGTAGTGAATGGTAAAACAAAAAGGAATAAACAAAGAGGCAACAGTATCAAAATAAAGCAGAATTTATTGGGGCAAAAGCTATAAAAACATATGAAAAGGTTAGTAAAAAATCAATGAGAGAATTGGAGAAATTTTTGAAGACCTTGGTCCTTAAATTGCAAATATCAAGGAGATCAATTGCAAAGTCAAAGCAAAGGTCAATTCTGCTGTCCTAACATGCAATAAAATCAACAAGGTGTCCACAAAGGTGCTCAGGACCAAGATGCCTGATACATTGAAGAAGACCATTGAGCATCTTCTCAACATCCAGAAGATGGTGGTGGAGGGACTGCAATTTAAGGAATACAATCTTTCTGTGCTGTCTGTCTGGGTTGACAGCCCAGAGATGTATGAACATCTCAAACCTGCCAAGTGGGCCAGAACAGAGGATACTGAATTGCTGGCACAACTTCTTGCACCAAGGATGGCTAATTCTGCTGAAGTTGCTGGCAAGTATGATACCAAAGAAGATAATCTAAAAATAAAAAGTAATAATAATTCTTAAATTCTTACCCTTTTTTAGAAATAATTGATGGTTTAATACGCCAGGTTCTGGTCCCCTTTGTCACCCCATGTTCTACGCCAACTACACCAATAATGTGGCAAGGCAGCTGGCATTGTCTCCTCCTGTTGTGTGCAAGCTCAAGTACAGAATAAAAATTCCTTTTCAATGTTGCAGGACAGACTCCTGGGGCTAACACATGCCAAGGGGGCATCTGAGTGGGCAATTACTGCCTACAAGAATGATCAACTGGTCTGCCTTGACCTGGTGGTACTCAGTGGAGTTTACATAGTAAACTCCACTGAGCTTGTTTGAGACGTCTGGGAGATGCTCCCATTCAAGAATATACCAATATGGGCCGGGCTCATGTGGCTGCTTGCTTCTGCTTCCCAGTAGAGCATACACTCTCTTACCTCTTGGAGACCTTTGGGCACTTGGCGGGTAAATTGGCTGTTGCCAACACAACAGCTGTAAAGAAGACCAAAATCCTCCTGGTAGACTTTGGGCTGGCCTGGAGTGCTGATGAGACGGGGCTCCCTCAGGGCATGGAGCTTTTCTTTGCAAATCCAAAGCACAAGAAGAATATTAGTGCTGCGTTCAATAAAATCTGTGATTTTACAGAAGCCTTTGCTGAGCAAAGGCTTCATCTTGTGGATTACCTGGGGTTCCTCTTTTACTTTAGTATGGGCGCCAATGTAGAGGAACTGGATGGGGTTCTTCTTGGGATTAAGGAGGCCAGGCTCTCCCTGGATGGGAAGAAGGTCCCCCCTGGACTATGACTTGGTTGTCCATGTGATTCAGGATGCACTGGTCCTGGCTGGTATATACATATTTGCAGCCCCGCCAGAAAAACTGCTCCTGAACTCTCACCTGACCATCCTTCCTTTTACTAGAATGCACAAATATTTTGACAGTGGAGTATCCACTGTATATGTTGTGGTGGTGGAGGTTGTGTGCCACCTCCATTGCCAGGTGGGTACATACTGCAGAACCCATTATTGTTGCAATTAATAATATCTCATTCTCTCAAATATAATTATACACTTTTAATTTTTATTTTAATTGAATTTTTTTAACTTCTATTTTAGCAAACAATTTTACAAAAAAATCCTAGAGAAGGTCTTTATAAAGCATAATAATATATGTTTATAAAATTCACATCTAAATTGAGTGCTTTTATTTTTATCTTTCTTTTTATATTTATTTGAAAGAAGTGAAATTTCTATATAATTATTATATTCTGATATTATGTATTTGAGATGGACATCACAGAATAAAATAGATATAATTAATTTACAATTGAAAATTACATTTCTGTGACAATGGTGCTGCTGTATGAAATTGCGGGCTTGGAGGCATCTAAATATAAAACAATAATCCATAAATATAAAAGATTAAATTAAAGAATATAAGAAATAGTTAGAATTGTTAAGCCTTTAGTTGATTGGCTGTTTGTCAAGGCACACAGGGAGAAATGAATCAGTGTGGCCATTGAATTTGATCACTGACTTGTCTGGAAGGATGTGGATCCTGGCCTGCAGCAAATTAAAGAGGTCCTTGGTCCCAGTTGGGGTTCCTTGCTTGACAACTTACTTGAGTCACCCAGAAACCTCCTCAATAGGGTTTAGGGATGGGGAATAAGCAGGGAGGAAGAGAAGGCACAAATTAGACGTGGCCAATTGCTGGGAGCCAACTGCAATGCTGGTGTTGATAGTTAGAAATTCCTGGAGAATATCTGCTACCTTGTGGAGACCAACGCTGTCCAACACAATGACATTGATGAAGCCAGGGCTTGTGCGTCTCAGGTGCTCCTGGATCAATTGGAGGAACAACAGGAATGTCCTACTTTTATGGGATCCCAAGATCATTTGATAGAGCTCAATCCACTTTGGACCAAGGAGAGCCACCATCAAATAGGCTGTGGCTCAGACTGCAGCAAGCCAAGCTACTCTGTCATTGGAGCCTTTGGGGATATGGCCATACTCATTGCGCATCAACAAGGCAAATGCTGATTTGTCAATATAATAGAATTTCACTGTCCCCTTGGCTTTGAGGGTGGTGTACGCCTCAGCGCATTTTTTCTGGGTATCAATATTGATTGGGCTGTTTCTATTATAGGGAGATACCCCAAATTTTTTCTAGAAAACCTACAGACCCTTAACCACATGGTAGTAAAAAGAAATCAAAGCCTTGACCTCAAAAGTAGACTTGACTATTGCCTGTATATTTTCTAGTTGGAGATGGCAGTCTTAGTTTATCCACTGGAAGATTGCCCATTTGTGCTCCTTGGTGAGCATGGTAAAAACGTGCAAGGATTTCTCTGCGCAAGAACTTAGCCATTATCAACGTACTTGTTAAATACTTTGCTGGTGTATTTGTGATCCACTCCAACAAGGGCCATGGCTGTCTTATAATTATCATATTCCCACATAAGCTTGAGAAGGATGATGTGCTTGATGTCAGGAATAAGCTTCTGGGCGGGCTTTGTGGGAGCTGTTGGATCTAGATCCTGATTGATGACTGGCACACAAGGCATAAGCACCTTGTTGTAAAAGGCTGAAAGCTTCTTTAACACCAGCTGTCTCCCCCAAAGTTCTATAAAACCCAGGCTCATTGTTGTCTTCCTGGTTGCCATCACTGACGTAGGGCTTGTAGCTGGTGTTAAGCACAGGCTTAACCTTCTCCATCATGGCTGACAGGACCAAATCCTGGTGGTACACAACGTCAAACATATACAAGGTAATGTGTATCTCCTATTTTCTAACTGTTTTTGTTGTGGTAACCTTGGTGGGTTTCTGGGTCAGCTTGGGAACCCAAGGGTTTATGCTATGCACCCTAGAAGCTTGTGCTCCTTGAACCAGCTGTGTCAGTGCAGCGTCACCATTAAACTCTCCTCTCCTGTCTCCTTCTTGAGTAGGCACTTGTGTTGCACTGATTCAATTTTTTGACCCCTGGGGGCAACTGCAACTTTAGCACACAATAGGTGCATTGGTACTCTGTTGTTGTGTTCCTTCCATTTGAGAATTTAATAAAATACTAAATAAATTTCAATTAAGTTACTCCCTAATTTTAATTTTTGCTTTTATCTGAATATGGTTATTTAATTATAATTCACCCCACCCAATATCCTGATCATAGATTTTTTTATTTCTTAATTAGTTGTTTTTTTTTGTTTTACAACGCCCATTTTAGAATACCCAAAATAATTTTTACCCTTTTCCCCATATTTTACTCCAGATTTAATCACCCAACACAATATTTTTAAATTTGTGTTTCATATTGTGTGCCCTATTTTAGTTACCTTGGTATCATTCTTGATTACAATCCATTGCACACAACAATTGAGTGGTTTTTTTACATGTTGAGTTGCTATTGTGTTTTATTTTTGGGTTGAGTTTTGACTCACCGCTCTTAAGTGTATTTTGTCACCAATTTACATAGTAAACATATGTACACCAAAGGTCAACTCAAACCATTTTTTTGTGAATCCATTTATTTTGGTTTTTATTTTGAATAGTTTTGTTTGTTGTATGAGCACTTTGTTGCTGTGTTGACTCATTTTGTCTATTAACACCAAAAGTCTCTATTAACAGAGTGTATAATTTACAATGATAGTTGGAATTTGCTTAAATCTGAAGGATTTTGGGTTGTTGCCATAGCTTTTAAAACTACTTTATAAGAAGAAATTATTTTATAAACTAGATCATTGTCTTTATTGAGATTTTATAAATAATAAGTTGTAGTGAGTTGCTTAGGAGAAATGAGATTCTTGTTAATCAATTACTTGAACAGGTAGGGGGTGGCTTGATTCTACTAATGAGTGAAGCGCCAAATCAAGCTTGCCTTTGGGTTGGGATTATTATTGGTTCATATTTCCTTGTTTATTAACTTGAGTTAATTTTTTTGGCTGTGTGTGTCAGGATAGTTGAATTGAGAGGTAAGGGGTCTTTTGTGTGGAACTTTTCTAGGGGTTGACCCTTCTGTTTTGAAAATAAGGAAGTTAAAACAGCAGGGTCAACCCCTAGAAAAGTTCCACACAAGAGACCATGTGCCACTCAAACTGACTTCCTCACAACTCAAAGCCAAATGCAGAAGTCAACTTGAGTTTTCAAATAAGGCAATAAGAACAAGTGTCAATCTCTTCTTGGTGGACAATTTGACTTAGTTATTGACTCATTATAAGGATCAAGCCACCTCCTGCCAATCTAGCTGATTGATCATCACAATTTTGTTCCTTTTATAATGATTCAATCAAACTATATAAGTCATATATCCCAATAAAGATAATTATCCAGTTTCTAATATTTTCCTTTGTAACTTTGCTAATACAGCACAGTTATAACATTGGTAGCACAGATAAGTTATTAATCCTACCTTTCTTTTCAAAATCTCTCACATTTCCTGTACTTGCCGTAGTCAACAAATATACAAAATGATCATGTATGGGCTCCCCTTAGATTGGACATTCTACGCACCAGGAACTGAAATACCTGAAAGACATGTCCTGTACCAGAACATGTAATTCTAGTTTATGCCTTCAATGCCCTGTCTGCAAAAGATTTCTTCCAGGCACTCTCTTCTACCCCTCAATTCAATAATGAAAGCATCATGCCTGCACATGTGCCAGGCAGCTTTGAAGTGTTGCCTTGGAGTTATTTGCAGGATCCAACAACAAAAATACCACAATGTGGATTCATTCTTCCCAGAACAAGCTGATTCAGATGGAGTTCCCAGCACGCTTCTGGATTGCAGAGATATCTATTTTCCTGATCCATGATGTGGGCACCTGGTGCAACAAGTGAAACAAGGACCATATCAAAAAGAGCTAGAGGACCTTCAAGTGGGGCTTTTTGGTCAGGTTTGTGATGAAAGACACAGCACTCATGATCATCTGTCAATTAAAGAACTTGACACAAACTGGTATAGTTAAAGAGTTAACAAAAGCCTACAAAGAGTTGAGCCTACACCCTCCCCCTCTGATATGGCCTTTTACAGCCCTGTTACACGCCTCATGTACTATGATATGCTCAAGCCCCACATAATGAGACATGTCAACCTGGACCAAGTGAAAACCTCCAAAGTCTGTACTGTGAAGCATAAAAAGTTTAACAATCCTCCTATGTGTTCCACAAAGCGCAGATTGGGAAAGAGACAGGCCCAAGGGCTCTAATTCCCTAGTTTGTTCCAGCCACCCTCTGCCTAACAACAACAAGCCTCAGGAAGCCAGTACTCATTATAACAAGAATAATGGTCAATCCAACTGCACATATTTCAGAATCACTGCCACCTAAGGCAAACAGAATGAGGTGAAATCCCAGGGAGAGCAATAAGAAAAGCCAAGCCCTCCCTGGCAACTGTCAGCCTTGCCCAATTATGAATATTGAACTGAAGATGTAAACCAATATCTAATGATCCAGGTACCATCAAGTGACCCCATACTCTACATAATTGCCAGACACCCAAATAAATTGATGTTATATCCTTTCTGCTTTTAAAGGTATACTGGTTCAGCGCTCTTGAGCTCAGGCGCAAATTGTACCCTAGTCAACAGCAACTGTGTATGCAATTTCAAGCTAGCTACTAATCCTTTTTGGATTAATAAAATAGCTTTAGATGATGAAATTTTCATTGATGTTATCCAGGAGACTGCCCTCTTCTCCATTGCCCTGGAAAACTTCAATCCCACTATCCAAGGACTCTTCATTTACTTCCCCAGATTTGATATGGTACTTGACCTGGACTGGTTAAGAAGAAACAACTCTCACATAGACAGGATCATATCAGTTCTAATCATTAAACATTAGGGAATCAACCATCAGATATACCTGGACACAGTGAATCAAATCCTAAGGGAGAACATGTTTGTATGTATAACTGAGACCCAGTAAGAAAAGGAGAACCTCAAGGCCATCAACTGGGACTCCTGTCAGTACAACACTATCCACTTCAATGACAATCAGGATGCTATAACCCCCCAAGATCAAGATGTAGTTTCAAGACACCCATAAATCTTCAAAAAGTTCTTACCAGGATTACCTCCCAAGAAACACATCCAGTACTCCTTAAAGTTAAAGGGCACTGTACCTAAGGCGTAACCTAACTACCACCTCACTTTAAACAAAGATGGCACTCATCAAGCTTATCTTAAGGAAGCCTTAGAGAAGAGACTCTTTAGATATTTACAATCACCTTTTGGAGCAGCTGTATTCTTCATATCCAAGAAGGATGGGTCTCTATAACTAGTCATCAATTAAAGAGCCCTAAAAGAAGTCATCATATAAAATTGATACACATTGTCTTTAATCAATAATCTCTTTGATTTACTTGGAGACACCACTGTATTTTCCAAGATTGGCCTCACATCCAGCTATAATCAAATCTGAATTAAGGAGAGGGCATTCCAAAGACTAATTTCTATATCAAGTATGGGTACTATGATTGTGTTGTCCCAACTTTGGGATGATCAATGTTTTCTAAGTTTGTTACATTCATAAATAAGTGTTTGAAGCCATATTAGAAAGCATGCCCACATTTGCCTAGATGATATCATCCTGCATAGTCCAAACGTTGAACAGCACCAAAAAGACCTGAAAGTGGTTTTTGCCACCTTAGATCAATACAAAATTCTAGTAAACCCCTCCAAATTCCAGTTTTTTAGGAGGCAACTGCCCTTCTTAGGTCACATAGAATCTAGGGACAGGATCTAATCCAACAAAAAGAAGATACAAGCCATTTATAACATGCCACCTCTCAAGGACAAAAGCAAACTTAGAGGCTTTGTTGGTATGGTTTCTTGCATGCACCATTTTATCCTGGACTGTGGCATCCTTGCTGCGCATCTGTCATCAACTATGTGTGCCAAGTCCAAGTTTGTGTGGACACTCCAACGGGAACTCTGATTTCACCAGCTCACAGAAAAGCTTCATCTTCCCATATACTATAGTACCCAAGAAGGGATAGAAACTACCAGATGGAGACCAACACTTTGAACACATCAATAGGTGGTGTCCTTTGCATAAATACTAGTGATGAAGAGTTCTTGCCAGTATCATACAACTCCCACAAGTTAACTGATGGCAAATGTTGTTATCCAATTAATGACAAAGAGTTACTTGCAATCATACACTTCTTAGTGAAGTGGCACTGCTGCCTTGAGAAACAATAGGTGTTCACTACCCCCACCAATCACAGGTCACCCATCACTTTAAAACACAAGTGAACTTCTCCCACAGGCATACCAGATAGATGATATTCCTTGAAAGGTTCAACATGAACAATTAGTACAAGCTAGGACCAGAATTATTCACTGCATATGCATTGACACAGCTCTATGTACAGGCCTCCAATGGAAAAAATGGGCTAGATCCCAATTGCCCCCTAATTGTGCTGCATGCAAAGGACAAAGGATTCCCCCTGGACATCACAGACATTACCTGCAACAATGCAATCAAAAAGAACCATTTGCTTGTAGACTTCTATGGAATACTATATTAAACAATGTCAGATGGAGTAACAATTTCATATGTACTCACACACCAAAGGATAGACACTATCTTACACTAGCACAGAGACCTCAAACATACCAAGAGAAGAAATCTGTACAAGTTTTTAAAGCACAAATCCTGGCCACCTACCCTTTTCAGAGACATTCATGAAGTACTTTAACAATTCAAGGCTTTTGAGAAGTTTTCCAAGAGCAACACCCCTCCCAAGTCAGTACTGCCAATCCAAACTCAATTCTCTTTTAAATTATGGGCTCTGGACATTGTAGGCTGCATACCCTGAAAGATTAACTATAAAAATGAAATCATCCCCATTGACTTTGGCATGTGATGGCTATTGGCACAGACTGTCAAATCCCACCTTGGTAACAACGTTCAAAGATTCATAGGCAATAAAAATTATTGACAATTGTGAAAAGCCAGAACTACTGATCAAAGATGGAGGCAAAGAGCTAACATCCAATGACTCTAATGTTTATCTGGCAAAAATAGGGTTATAACACAGTAACAACACCCTATCATCCTCAGGCCAACAGCATAGTAGAGTGGTTGAATGATAGCTTAGTATAAAACCTTGCCAAGCTCACTTCTGGAACTCCTGAAGATTGGCCAAAGCAATTACCAACCGCCCTCCTTGTGTGCCACACCTGGGTGAACAGATCCACTGGGAAGAGCTCATTTGAACTAGTTTACAGCACACAGCCAAACATAGTTTAGGCCCTAAAAGAGCCCAAGTTAGTAATGACAAAACAATTTCTGCCTGGAACCAACCCAAGGTCCCTCACCAAGGTAGACCAAATAGCCAGAGAAGAGAAGCGCCTAAAAGACACATTCACCCCCTCCTAAAGAAAGGTGTGAGGTTGGGGATGAGGTTTGGGTAATGAACACAGACAAAAACATGTTACAACCCAAGAAAGTAGGCCCCATCATTGTTCTAATGTAAAGCCCAGCTGTGTAGAAATATTATACAGTAGTTTTAAAAGCTATGGCAACAACCAAAAATACCTCAGATTTAAACAAAATGATTTCAGATTTAAACAAAATCCAAGTTGTGCAAGATT